>VSDK01027354.1:220398-269316 GCA_009767595.1 Symbiodinium kawagutii
CTGAACCGCGACACCTTCAATTGCGCCTTCAAGTGCTCCGAGCCACGGCTGTCCAAACGGCAACGGCAACGTCTCAGGGCTGGTGGTTGAGGGTGTAGGGTTAGTGACGGTTGATGGTGGTTGATGGTGGTTGATGGTGGTGGTTGAGATGATGGTTATACTAGGTGATGATGGTTGATGTGGTGATGATGATGGTTGTGATGGTTGTTGGCTGTTTTTTTTAAGATGGTTGCTGATAGTTAGGGTTGTGGGATGATTCGTGATGGTTAGTTATTGGTTTAATTTGTTTATCATGTTTGAAAGTTGTTAATGCTGGTCCACAGTGATTTAACTGGTGCGATTCACAGGAGGTAAGAGACCAAAATAGTCGAAAACCGAGTAGTTGAATGTGGTTTGAATGACTGCCGGTCCTTTTTTCAGAATGGTTATCAACCAACCATGGATTAGTTATGGCTGACTACGCAGTTATGACACTTTGGTTGAGTTTTGTGAACCATGCAGCCAAGCATTTCAATCAAGTGCTACATCCTGGTTGCTACCCCGATGATTGCCATCCAACGATTCACAAAAAGTTTATTGTTTGCTGCTATCCAGTCCGCCATCCAGTTTAATCAGCTTAAATTGACCAACTAAGTAACCCTGCAGTTTGATCAGCTAGAGTTAGCCAACTAAGTAGCCATGAGCCAACTAATCTTACGATTTACCCCCATGATTGCTGGTTTTTGTTGATCAAGCTGTTGGTTCCTTGGTCCAAGCAGCTTCACCAACAGCTTCCAAGGAGATCACCGTGAATGGCCAAGCCAGAGAGGTGTTCAAGGTTCGGAATGCATTTTGCATGGTGGAGGATGGAGGATGGCTTAAGATGGGTGAAGTTGGGACTATATACCCCTGGCCCCAGATATGGGGGTTGTAAACACTGGTTAATAATAGGGGATAGTTAAACAACTGTTGCATGGGCGTTTGTCAAACCATAAGGGTACCCCTAAATCATCCAATCTTGATCAGGTATGCTAGCAACCAACCACCTTTAAGGTCCAAACCTCCAGATGGATACATCATTTGATTTCTCCCCCAGCGTTCCGTTGATGCTTGCATTCCAGTGTTTACATACTCCCGGGTGGTCCAATGTCTTGCAATGGAAGGTTCCGTACTTTTCAATGGAAGGCCCAGTACTTTTGGAAGGTTTTCCTTTGAAAAGGCATTTTCCAAGCTTGCCAGATTTCACCACAGGGTAAGAGATCAGAAGCTGCCAAGGAACGTAGTGACTGTGCTTGGCAGGACCCCATCACCGACAAGGGAAAAGCATCCAAGAAGGGCCGCCTGACGGTGCAGAGAGCGGAGGAGACGGTCGGCAGAGAAGAGGCGGGAGCAGCTGCTGGTGATCCTGGATCCAACTCCCATGGGTGAGTCACCGCTGTGGAGATCTACGACGAAAATCGCATGTTTCGTTGTCATGGCATGCATCTCATGTGAAAGTTTTCCACCATCATTTTTTTTCGAAATCTTCGATGTCCAAAAAGTATCATCAAAATCAAAAGCGTGTTCAAAAATGTTTCTTTGTAAGCCAAATGAATCCCATCGAGCTTCATTCGAGAGAGAAATCTCAAAATATCATCTCCAACGAACTCCATCCAACCAACGAAGTCACCATCCAACCAACTCAAGCCATCCAAGCCCCCATGGCTTGAGCCTCGCCCCGTGGGCCCAGGACCGGTACCGTCCCCGGGAGGGCGAGAACGGCGTCGCGGGTGGGGAAGGCTTCCTCCACTACAGCGCCGACGGGCACTTCGTGACGGTGGCCAGCGGCCAGGGAGACCCGAACAAGGACGGCAGCAGTCGCTGCTCATGGCCAGGTGGGTTGAGCCAGTAAGGTTGGGGTATTCCATGGGTTTATAGGGGTGAAATATGGTTCATTCCATGGGTTTTTAGTGGTTCATGAGGGTTAGTGAGGGTTAACCCTGGTTGGTTTTGGTTGCTGTTCACCCTGGATGAAGCTCAATTGAGTAGGTGTATAGTGGTTAATGCTGGTGAATAGGGGGGTAATCGTTGGGGGAGGGGATAAGAACCAACAATAATGTTTGATTCCATAGGTTTATAGTTAGGGGGCTGCCATTTCAATTGGAAACCAGTTGGCTTAAGTTTGGGATACCCCTAATTATCAACCAGGGGTTTATCGAATGGGTTAGCATTACTAATTCGATAATAACCATAAGGAAGCCAACTAAAGGGGTACACCATTTATGGACAACCTTTTCATAGCTGGTCACTGTTGGGTGCATCAAGATGATGGTCCAGAAAATCAGCGGTTTTCCATGTCAATGGTGGTTTCCCCAGAAATAGCAACTGTTTCCTTGTCACAATTGGCTTGGATGGTTCGGAGGTCCCATCATTTATGGACAACTCCAGTTGGTGTAAAAATGCTTGCAGCTGTTGTTCCGCGTTGCCAATGATGATGAGTGATGAAATGAGCAACCAGCATCAAACAATATGAGCCAACCAACCAACGCAGTTTGCCAGTAACGAGTCCAAAAATATGGATATATATCCCCACATCATTCCACATCACCAGTGGCTTCATGGCTGGTTCTTAGCTGGAAAACATGGGAGGACAAGGATCTGGGTGGAACAATCCCCAGGCAGAACCAACATCTGTCGAAGCAGGACCTGTTAGTGGAGGTGTTCCGCGACGGGGTCCTATTGAAGGACTGGTCACTGCAGGAAGTGAGGCAGAGGGCAGACATCCCCAACGGACCATTCTCACAATAGGTGCTGTCGTCAGAATGGGATCATGTATATGCTATATAGTCACATTTGCACAGAAAAACACCTAGAATGATTGGTACACATACATATATCACATACAAAAAAATATATATATATATATAAATAAACAATATATATATATATATATGTATGTATGTATATTTTCTGTGAAGATGTGATAAGACATTGTACACGTATCTCATCTTATTCTTATGTGCCTAATTGTGCAAATAAAATATGCATGTTTTCTTTGACCTGGGTCTTGACACAACACCGCTTCGTTTCACCCAGTCTATGGCAGTCTAGTTTGAAAGCCACGCAGCCCGAAGGCGGCTGTGGCTACGTCATGCGAATGGCTATGGCTCACTTGAGCAGAAAAGGCGTGTGCAGCTGCACATGCGCAGGTCTTCTGTGGGCAAAGCGTTGGAAAATGCATCCAAGTTAATCCAAGTTCAATCTTTGATGATTGGAATGGCATCATCGTTGGCGGTTGGACTTGGGGATGCCCAGCTCCCCTCGCAAACCCGGGGTTTGCAGGGTGGTGCAATATTAGGAGGAACCGGGCTAGAACGGGTTATTGATGGTTCGAATCTCCTACAACTAGCCATCATCATCATGAAGCAGAACCGCATGGAAATGGCTGCCGCAGCATCTGGCTCCAACAGCATCAGCTCGGGTTCACCGAAGGCTGCTTGGCGCAGCTGCCGGTAACGGGGATCACCGATCTAAGCCGCATAGACCGCCGGCACAGACCCAGCCGCCCACCCAAATTCGGGCTGCAGCGTCGGGCTTGATGGGGGTGAGTGCCATTTTATGTCAGCAATACGCTCACCCATGCAGCGCCATTGACATTCATTTGTTACCATTGAGGAGTTGTGGGAAGGTGGTATGAGGCCTCAAGTTTCACACTGTTGAAGGGGTATCAGTTGGTGCTTCTTCTGCCAACCATAGGGGGTTATCGTCCAAGACGATTGGCAGAGCTGGTTTGGGCAGGGCACCTGTTGGCTGACGATCAAAACTAGCAACGCCTTGACGTTGATGGCTGATGATGTGTAATGTGAAGCCCAGATGAAGAAATTCCAAATGTGTATTAATTGGGGGATGTCATTGAATGTGAAACCAAGGCTTAACCAGGGGTTGATTGATCCATGGTTGGCATTCATGATGGTGACTGATAGGTGCTATTTGGTTACCACGAGAATTCGAGCTCGTGGCGAAGGTGGCTTGGGGCATGTCAGCGAAACCGTTTCGACGCTATGACGGCACCTCCAACCCCCGGAAGTGACCCTGTTGTTAAGGAAGTGACCCTGTTGTTAATGATGTTGTTAGCCAGCCTGGGTGGCTTACAGCCACGAACTTAGATTTTTTGTGTTTTTGGGATTAGATGGGTGTTTGCGGTATGGTAACCAGAAAGCAAACTTTGAGCAAAGAATCTAGAAGCCACCAAGTAGCATATGGGCCCCTTTTACGAATGGCTTCGTCTACACCATTGATCACCCCCAGAAGTCACCCTTGGTTTGACGCTTCAAGATGGAATAAAGATGGCCAAGGATGTTAAACAAACACATGGGTTTGTCCATTCAATGGTGTACCCCCTACTGTTGTGGTTACAAGAACAGCGTGCAGCTGGATGGTGTTAGTACCACCATGTTTAGAAGGACCAAGCCGACATGGAGAATCGCGATGACTAGACCAGCAACTTCACTTCAGCTTACGACTGGATGATCATCCCACGGCTGGTAACTGGTGACCGCGACCATAGGGGGTGTAGCTACCCTTTTTTCGGGTTAAGCCATGACTAAATGGCTTAAAACTCACCAAGGTTACCAGTTACTAGGTTGGATGATCATCCAAGGAATGGGTTATACCGTTATACCATACAAGGTGGGCCCCCAACCACTGAACTAAGTTGGCTTAGTTCACCCCTATAACTGGTAGTTAAGCCTAGTTAGATGAGTTTTAAACCAACTAACCAAAGTGGTTGGGGGCCCACCTTGTAACCATCGATAAATAAGTGAACGCAACCATCCAAGCAGGTGACCATTTGCCCCAGGAACGATGATCGGAGGTCAGGGGCTCAGGTCACCAACAGTTCAGCATGATGGACACATGGATCAAGAACATGGCAAATTGATTGTTTATTGCTGGTTGTAAGCATGGGATGTCATTCAATGATGGATTGATGATGGTTTCGATTTAGGCCAGTGATCATCCATTACCCATAATCTTCAACAACAACCAGCATGGGCCAGCGTATGTTGGTTGATGATTGTGATGACGATGGTGAGGGTTAATCCATGGTTCAATACTCTAGAACCAGCGCTAATCGATGGTGGTTAATGATGATTTATGATGCTCGACGATTCGATGATGGGAAGCGATGCTTGGGAAACGATTTCATGTAATGTCTCAGCTCATGGCTGGAAGACAGCTCAGCTGTATCCCCTGTGATGGTTGGCTGCCAATCCCCACAGCCCAACAGCGCCCGACTGATGCGCAAGTGGTCACGTTGCTCACCGGGATGCGCCACCATGGAAGCCTAGAGGGAGTTTCAAGAGTCTCTGCCTGGGGTGACCTTGGCGACATGTGAAAATGCCATGGTTTGCCATTCCAATACAGCAATCGCCAGGTGACATAGACCTCAACCCATCAATCATGTTCAATCATTATTAATTACTTATTAATCATTCCAATCGGTCTGTTTTTGAATAGTTTTTGAATAAGTCAGCTAATAAGTAAGAAGTCATGATGTTAGTAACTGGTATTAAGTTATTGCTGCCAATGAGTTCAGAAGATATCTTTCTAATATCTTTTCATGACTTCTTGTCAGTTCTTGTTGGTTGCTTGGACCTATTTTCGCAGTGAACAATGTTGAGATTGCCCAAAAAAGGGCCGCTGCCCAGGCGCAGCGGACTCCCCGAAGAAGGCGCAGCTGCATCGGTTGACCGAGCAAGTGATGGTCCCATTGCGTGTAGCAGCCAGGTCTGGAACAAATCACTGCTGGCTGTACAGCTCCTAGTTCAGTCTTAGAAACCCGGATAAAGCCTTCCAGATGGCTTAGTGGCTGGTGGGTGGGGGGGGGGTTGGGAGCCAGGGCTACCCCGCTGTACCCTTCTAATCGGGGGAGCCGGTTGGAGCTACCAGGAGTGCCCTAACCAAAATGGTAGCTTTGGGCTGTGGAGATTTATTTGGCTGGTTGGTGGTTTGATTGATTTTTGTTTGGCAGGGACTTTAGTCGTTAGTGATGTGCGATGACAACCGGCAGTAGTGGCCAAACTGGTAGTTGTTGGTTTGATTGCCATTTTCCCTGGTGTTCCCAAATGGGTGGTTGATTTGCTCATATTATTCATACGGTGGTAGTTAAAAGCACCAACCAGTTGAGGACTCTGGAGGATTTGGTTATCAATTTTGTTTGGATTTTTGTTTGCCCAGTTGGATCCACCTTTGTTGGATTTGTGTCGGATCACACTTTTTGAAGGGATTGCTGAGTCCACTGGTAGAAATCGACTAGAAATGCTGGTATTCTCCAACAATAGTTCCCAACAATCCATAGTTTGGTCTAGTCCACCCTTCCAGGTCTCATACTTGCGGACGGCTCTTGTTTTGGAGGAGGTTTGCCATGGCCAATCACCCAACTGCATTTGCCACAGGTGCACATCAAGCAGCATCATCATCATCACCACCATCACCACCATGACCGAGCTCACTACAAAGAGGGCCAGAGGCATTCGACACCTCCAGTGTCGGTCATGGCCTGAGGGGCGGATGCCATGAAGCAGTTGCTTTTCAGCTGTTGCTGTATTGTCTGGGTGGCTTAGCTACAGCTACTACCTTATCGATTTTTTTGGCTTTTTGGGATATGATTTACTTTACAGCCACTGAAAATTCAACTTTTAGCAAGGGGTCTAAAAGCCACCAAGTTATGGTTTCTGGTGGATATGCTTCACCATCAGGGCTGATTGTTTGGCTACACTTGATTGGGCTACCAGCTCGCCCTCAGCCCAGCTGAACCTTCGGTATGGCGATGGAGAAGAAGGGTTGACTGTGGTTGAGCATAGTTGATTTTCACTTTCCTTTGTCCATAGGGTTGATTATGGTTCATTGTGATCAGAACAGGTCACCAGTAGCCAACAACTGGACATGATTCCCCACAATTTTGATTTACCACGAACTGGCTGCCTATGATTGCAGAGAAATCAACGGGAACCAACCAGCCGCACCGAGCTCACAGTACAACAGGCAGAACAAGTTTTGAGACCAACGTGGCTGTGACAGCCCGATTTCACAATGGGAACCTGCCAATTTTCGGGTCGTTCTGCGACCTGTCCTGCTTGGTGGCTTCAAGAAAGGTTTTATTCATGTTCTATCCTGGGATGCGAAACCAAGTTGAACAACTTGGGATGGTGGCTGGACCACCCAGGTTTCTCAAGTCATAGGAGTACCTGGTAATCATCCAGTTTATATGGCAATAAATGAACCGCAACTTTGGGGATTCCCTATGGCGGTGAACCCCCCCAATATACAGCAATTGTTTAACCATGGTTGTTGGTTCTTCTCCTCCGCTGGCAACTATTTATTACCCCTTATAAAATCATTGGTTGAACCATTCAATCACCGATGGCGATTTCTGAAGATAGGGGTGCCCCCAAATCATCCTATGTCAACCACTTGCAGTAGTAAACGTCATTTAAGTCCCTTATCAAACCACTATGAACCATAGTTAACCCTAGGAAACCATGGAAAATCCATGGGAGTTTTCCTTATTATTCACCATTAAACACCACTGAAATCCCCTGAAAAACCATTGCTCACCTGGTGACTTGTCTTCTCAGCCACCCAGGATCCCACGCGAGTGTTCTACGAGTCCCTTCTGGATGAGAAACCTGACAGCCATATCGCCATCAAGTGAGCAGCCGCGGGACCATGGGCTGATCACCAAGGGCTGATGACGTGGTGAATGGTCAGCGGCTGTGGTACGTGCATGATCAATGGCGGACCTAGGGCTACATGGCTGGTGAATGGTTAGTCATGAGCTGATTTGCATTGATTGGCGATGGTTAGTCATTTATCCGAGGCTGATTGTGAATCCTGAATGGTAGGTCCAGCGATGTTCTCTTGAATTTGTGGACCCGCTACCAGGTCTGTGACCACTTAATGATGCTGCCATTGACTCCATGTTCACTCGTGATTTTCTTCATTACTAACCATTGTGTATATTGGCAAAAGGATGAGAAAAAGTCCATTAATCAGTGACCAGTCTTAACCCATCATTCACCCAACAAGACTTTCCATCATTAGCAATCTTTCTCCCGTGGCCAACCATCATGAATCATCATCTAATGATCATGAACCCCTCACAAGCCCAGCATTTTTCCGAATAAAAACTGGTTGCTGCTCACAAGGTGGGGTCCACAAACATTATAAGTTGCTTTAGATTCGCCACTGGCCATTTAACAAGTTCGTGATATCTGCCATTTGCCTGGGCAATTACTTGCCCAAACATGAACTAACCCAACGAATTGCCAGAGCGAACCCAACGAATCGCTAAGGATTCCCCGGTAGCTTGGACCCCATGCGGTGAACCAACCAACCTTGGTCGTTTGCAGGTACTGCATCGAGCATGGCACCTTGACTCCGGAGCTGCACAAGTTGACGTTGAAGAAATACGCCAAGCTCCTGAAGAAGGAGCAGCTGGGGAGCAGCTGGAAGCTGGATGGCCCTGCAGAGGTGGTGATAGGTTGGTAGTGAATGATGGCATAGCGATGATGGTGCCAAATGGTGGCAAATCATGGTTCATATCGACCATAGATATGCATGATGATGGTCCATGATGGCTCATCTTATCCATAGATTTTTACTGGTGAAATGATTAAGAATGCAAGATTGAGATAACCGACTGGCATACAGACGAGGAGACTTAGAGAATTGATCAGCTCCTGTAACACAAGTGGTAGATACAACTGGGATGAGCTTAGAACCACCAGCTGGTTGTTGGCTTCTCTGCTGGAAGATGGCGCTCACAGCTGATCATTATTTCATGTGCATCCCAGCCATGTTTGCTTTAGCAAGTATTGGCGAGGACAGTACTCCAAAAGTCACAGATCATTGAATACAGTAAACCAATTATAGGCCCCCCCCCCTGCCCCCTCTCTAGTCTTTCTTCCCAGGCGCCGCTGGAGCAACTAAGTCAACTTCGATGCTGCCCAGAAAGTCGTTTCCAAATAGCGTTCATTCCGCAGTCTGCTTGACCAAACATACATTTCAAGGAAAACCTTCCTTTTTACTTTGTCTTCGGGCATTATGATTTCAGCGTTCTCTCTTCTTCCAGTTGTCCTGCCAACCTTCATCACCTACCCCTATACCAACCAACCCTGGTCGACAAAAATCATCAACCTGAACCTACCAACCAACCAGCTCCAGCACAGCTCACCACCGAGTCCTCAGGGCCTCATCTCCAACGGGAAGAAGCTGCCCCTGGTGCGAAAGGCCGCAGCGGCGGCATGACTCCGTGGCCGGGCTCGAGATTCGCCGCTGAACAGCTGCTGGTTGCCTGGAAGATCCACCGTTCTCAACTTGGTCAGCTGGTTTTTTACATAGTCAAAATTAGCTGGTTCACTCATGAAGAATGATCAAAAAAATCAGCTGGTTTGCTCATGAAAAATGATAAACATCAACTGGTTTACCGTTTACCCATAAAAATGATGAAAATCAGCTGGTTTGACAATGGACATTGGTAACGATCAGGGTTAATCGTAAGAGAAATCATGAGGGAACATGACTCAAGGTTTTACCCGATGAAAATGATGAAACCTGATGGGCAAAACACCGCTAAGAATGAAGTGACAGATGATGCTGATGCTTCGTGATGTCAACATCATTGATCTTGGAAAGGTGATGACCAAAGCGAAGGGATCCAGGTTGATATTGGAGATGGCTTCGCTTTTCCAGCTCCAACAGTGTGGTTGGTTGATTCGAGGCCCATGGCGCAGTAAAGCTGGCTGGTGGTTTGATTGACAACTTTGATTTGCCCTAGTATTAACCAATGGTTGGTTGACAAATATTTTTCATGATGGGGTGGTTCAACCACCAACCAGAGAGCGCAACGACAGCAACAGGTATGGCAAGGACCGCAACAGCATGCGCAACGACATCTCCCCCCCGGTGGCACACCCAACATGTTGCCCAGGTTTGAACCCCATCAGCACAGAAGCCAACACCATACTCTGGCAGCTTTTGGCTGAGGAAAGGGCGTTTCGCATCAGCATGGCTTGCATTTTTCAGATGGCGACGGTAGGACATCATGGCAATGGCTTGCATAGTGATGGTCACGCATGGTTAGAAATGGCTGTGGACCGCGGTGAATGTCAACTGCTTGTGGCTAATGATGGGTTATGCTCGCTGATCATCTTCCGAATTTGGTTTTTGCTGACGAAGGGTGAATGAATGATGATTGATGAGCCATGATTAACGAACGATTAGGTGTAGTTCAATATAGATATATAATGATGGTCTATTGCAGTGGCAGGTTGCCTTTCCTCATTGCTCTCTTTGAAGGGCAGCAAAGTGCAAGCGGTGCTGCCCGGCCTTTCCATCACAAGGTGATAGAACCTCTGTGAGAAGTAGAGCAGTCTTGATTCGTGGTGGGTGTATCAAATAGTGGCCAACTTGTGAGATCGTAGCCAGCGATTCTCACCAGGAAGAAATCCAGCTACTATTTGCCAAAAAAGGTTGGTGATGGCTGATGGCAGGCAATTGACTAATTGTCAGTTCCGCTATGCTTTACAGTGGTTGATAGTTGTTCGGTTCTGACTGATGGTTACAGATGGTGACAGGTGGATATATATCGCGGATGACAGTGAAATAATGGCAAGCAGATGTTTGACATATGTTGAACCAAGGTGAACCATTAGCTAATAGATACTGACAGTTTTTTGACGAAACCAGCTTCCAACCGAGTGAAGGGTAGGGCGAACTGATAGCGATGCACATCACCTTGTGATCCGCGGTTTCTGGAACTGGTCGGCTGGGTTTGGAATTGGTTTTTAGCAGCTGAAGCCAAGGCCATGCCCCGGCACACAGAGAATTGAGCAGTGTCTAAGGAGACCAAGCTGATGGTGATTGACCCCAAGGGGGATAGGCATGGCAGGTTCTATTTCAACCATGGGGTCAAAGGTCACATCTATAACCATTTGTCGTGGCCTCATGACTAACAAATCTACCCCCGCCAAGTAGAAACCATCTAGGACGACCATCTGTTACAGCCATTAGTAGCCATCAAGTATAAACTACCCAGTATAATCGGTAAATGGCAGGATGTAACATGGCACAAGTATCCAGTATGACCATTGCGTGGTCGTTAAGCCTACCAGGTATTGTTGGAGTGGTTATCACTGTTCATGGGCAAGCTCTGGCACCGAGAGTGGATCCCAATCTCCACAGTGCCGTAGGTGATTTGGAGACCAGCATTACCATTTGTGACCAGCATAGCTGCCAATGATCAGGGAAAGTGATCATGCCAGCAGTATGGACAACGACCTATTATCATGATCAATGATGGAGATATTGATGACATTCCCCATCATTTTTTCCCAAAATCCCTGGTTGACCGACTTTTTCGGCGATGGAAGCTGTATGGTCGCGACATTGCTCAGTTGTGGCTTCGTCCAGTGACTCTGTACAAAGTGTTCCTTGCTGCAACTTGTAATACCTAGCATTTTGTCATGGAATCCGGCACCTCAGTTTGTCCCACCAAAAAACCGATAGTTGTTGATGTGATGGTTCATGATGATCAATGACGGCTAGTGATGAAGAATGCTGGTTGATTGGGGTGATATTGATTCATGAGCTGGTTGCCCAGCTGGTTATTAAGCACCACACCTTGAGGATCAGGTGGTGGGTGAGGTGCTTTCAGATTCCCGTCAATTGCTCAGCATCGAGAAGACAAATCATCTCAGCGCAAGCTCAGGGCAAGGAGTTCCAACAGCATCCGGCTGACCCCCAAGGCATCGTGTGAAGGATGGGAGCTCTACTGCAATGGTAGTGTTACGGCTTGGTGGTGATGGTGGTTCTCCAAAGGTTCTTTTTGGATCTCAAGTGATGGTAGTTGCCAACTCCCACCTGAGAGCCTGCGCCGATGAGAGCGACTGCAGGTTTTGTCACTCCAAGCTGTCCAAGACACAGGTAACCTGTACAGGAAGGAGTGGTGGAGTGCGACCTGAGAGGAGTCCCCGCGAGAAAAAAACAAATGGCCTGTGCCAATCACAACCTTGGGAGGGGGTGATGCTGCGGCCCAGGTTCAGTGAGCGAAATTTGATATTTTGATTGTACTTTGACTGGCTGTAGGCCCACGTAGGCCCACGTAGGCTTCCAACCAGCCCATTTGGTTGGCGTTTGCAGGAATCCCGCAACCCATTGGAATTGAAGGATTCAGTGAGGGATGCATAGTTGGCCGATCAGCTGGTTATGGCCAATGGTACCGCCCTAAAAATGATAGGATGACACGGGTCATGATTTTATGACTAAGATATTCTTTCTGGGCAGATCCTCGGGAAGCCCCCCACAAAACGGGGATTGCCAGACGCACGAGTGCTCATGATATTCAAGGTACACTATGCCATACCACTATGCTGGAATATTTGGATCTTACCCAACTAGGTAGCACGTGCTTACACGCGTGCCAGTTTGCTGCTGGTTCCAACCACCGCGACTTTTGGCTCTCAGCCAGAGGACACAGCAAGAAGGCTAACGTAAAAGGTGATGCTTCTCGGCAGTGGGTCATTTTCATCCTCGAGCTTCCGGGAGCTGTTTCAACCCACCTTGCCTGCAAGCGGATGACTTCAGCAGGGTCTGTTTTTGGGAAATGACGGTCCGAAACAAATGGCACCTGCAACCTTCCAAAGTCTGATGACTTTATCATTGTTTTTCAGCAGTGCACAGTGTACGCAACCAGTTACATGGGGGAACCACTCGACTAGGCCGAAGGAGGTCTAATAAGAAGCAGAAGATCCAATGTGCTGCTTGGAGCACCAACCTCCCCCGCCATGTTTGCAAACATCAATTCCATTGCAGTCCTTTGATGAGCGAAGATAACGAGAAGGCCAGTCTCTTAGAAAGCCAGGTGGGATTGGCCCCAGGGCGGATGAATCAACAACCAACAGGAAAACCAAACCGCAGCAACGGCCCCAAGAGCAATGAGAGGACCAGAGGAGCCCGCCACTACCGAGAGAAAGGACAATGAAAAAAACCAGGACTACAACGGCATTGCGTACTTTTGATTGATCACATCACACATTTGCAAATGCTCCATGTCAGCAGAACACTGGAGCAAGCAGTTTCGTGCCACCAGTTGCCATGTCATGTTGATGTTGACATTGCCATCCCATTACCCCATGGGTGTTTCTCAAAATAGAGGGCCCAAAAAATGTTTGGGTTCATCATCAACGATGAATATAAAATGATTTGGGGGGTGTCCCTTTCTGAGAAACCACCCTCGGTTCCAGAGAGCATGACCACTCATGCGGGGCCCAGGGCGTAGTTTCCATCCAAGGTTGGTTCTGCCACCTGCCAACTAGCGAACCCTCACGGGAGCAGCAAGTCCCAATCGCTGAAGAACTTGATGGCAGACATCCCAACAACGAAGGTATCTATTCCTGATTCGATCGATTTTAGGGTGCCAAAGTTGTGGTTTCAATGCTTCGACCTACAGTAAGACCCTAAAATTGGGCTTCACTCAGCCTTCCTGAAGGGCAAGCGGTCCGAGATCGGCCTGCCAAGTCACACCACAATTGGCCAACATTGACCATTAACATCAGGAATTTGTTGGCCAAAAATGTTCAAATGTCCAAGTCAATTTTGTTGACCATTAGCATCATTAATGTAAATTTGCTGACCTCATTTTGTTGGCCAGCATTCATGAACTAACCTCATGTGAACATAGATTCAAGAAGCCACGCCCAGCGAGAGAGAGAGAGTTTCTTGAATCTAATTGATCATGAATCATCAAGCATTATAGATTCTAATATTTCATTGCATATTCCTGTTGTTGGTGATCATCCCCTAGCGATGGCAATCGCTGACTATCATGAATCGCCATCTCACTCATCAGCCCGTCAGGTTCCGGCTTCAGATGACGTGCAGACCACGCCGAAGAAGAAGAAAAAGAAGCGTCGAGGTGCTGGCAACGCCGCGGGACCATCTGCCAGGGGAGAGATTGTCAACCACGGCAGAAGCACAACAACCCTTATTCGGTTGGGGTTGAAACCACCAACAAGCTATGCTTCCAATTTGCATTATAGCAGGTACACAAACCTAGTTACAACAATGGTAGAAGCCAGCTGGGTTCCTATTATCACGGTAACTGGAAGCGTAGGGTACATAGAACTATCATAGGCGGCATCACTATCATACAATCATACCATTTCACAATCATAATGTCTCATGGTCATAAGCAGCAGAATTAGTAGCACAACCCACCATCAGCGGAATCCCACATCGTAACCATCGGACAATGAAAACTAGCAATGCACAGGTTATAACTGACAATTTTGAGACTCATAGCTTCATCAATATCATATGCAAGCAATCTGTCTTTGCACATAAATATGTGATTTCACTGGGTTTAGTTTGATTTTGAAAGATCTTTTGATGTTTTTTTTTTTTTTTTTTGTATGTCTTGATACGATTTTACATGTTTTGATTTTGTCTGCTTTTTTGATGATTTTACCTGCTTTTTTCCGTGATTTTTGTGTGATTTTGTGTATGCGCATAGTAACAGATGTACGCACAGATCCATCTGCCGTACGCACATGCGCCGTGCCCGCGCCGACCTCTCAGTTTCGGCCGCTTCGCCGGCTCCATGTACAGCACTCCAGCTCCCCGAGGACTGCTGCGGCGGCTGGCTGGTGATGGCTAGGGAGGTTAAACAGTAGAAAGGTATGTAATAAGGGTTTGATATAGCAAGTGATTCCTAGTAATTGGTAGTAGTAATATATAGTAATATCATTTGACTTAACACTAGTCAACGTACGACACCAATACAATTTCCTATAGTAGAGTCATGGTTAATTGATTGATGATAAGCAATAAGAAATGGCGTAGGTCAATAGCAAGTTAATAATAGGGTAGTAAATAGGTTGATAATAGCCAATAGCTTCATTAAATAGGAAGAATGAGTCATTATAATAATGGTTCAAAAATGGGTTAGTGATGGCCTTATAATAGGCTAATTGATAATCCAACAGGACTGTTGGTTGTAAACGTAATGTAGACCAGTCCTGTTGGTTGACAATAATGGTTAGCTACTGGTTGCTAACCACCGTGTATTGTTGATGGGAATTAGCAATAGTAGATAACAATAACATAGTGATTAGCAACAGTGGTTAACATGAACTATATAATGGTTTGCAACCTTAGTACCACCTGAGAATTAGTGACTAGTGGTAATGGTTTGTAATAGTTGATGATGCTTGGTCGGGTCAATAAAGGGTTAATAGATTTTAGTAGTTAATAGCTCGACAATTGCTTAATCTTAAGCATGGTAGGAGATGACAACGAAGATGGTTAATAGTACACACGTTCATAAAGGGTTAATCATAGCCAAGGTGATTCACTTTTTGAGGCTTTCTGCGAAGCCACTTCGCCATGGCCAGTAGGTGATCCCCAGTGGCTTTGAATCAATCATAAATCAACCATTTCAGTGGCTTGTCATCAAAGACCTATCGGCAGATTGGTTTGCCATTTCAGCGACCATAACTCAACCATTGTCCAATCAGTTCATCAACCATAAACCCTCCATAAATCATCCATTTACCAACCATTTACCAACCACTTGCCAACCATTTGCCAACCCTAAACCCTCCACTTACCAACCATTTCATCATTCATTTACCGACCATTTCATCAACCATATACCCACCACTTCAAGCTGAGCCAGCCCCTCTCTCAGCCGGACGCCGACGACGACGCTGATGATGGCGACGGCGGCGTCGCCACAACACGGGTGGCTGCTGCAATGATCCGCGCAGCGGCCTGGCTGTGCATGGTAACGAGAAGGGTGAGGCAAGGGTGAACTGTGGTTGATCATGGTTAGTGATATGGGTAATGAATAGGTTAATAAAGAAGGTAGTAGATGGTTTAATGATAGGTCAATGGTAGGCTGATGATGATGAATAGGAATTAACAGCGGTTACCCATTCTTAACTATAGGTATTCATACTAAGTGGTTAAGGTTCATTATTTATTGGTTGATGATGATGAATGTTTTCCTAGCCAGTTTAACAATTATAGTGATGGTTTACCATTATAAACTATTACCGCTTAATAGTAAGACTAGTTAAGTAATTATTGCTTAATCAACTAGTTCGCAAACCATGGTTTATTGGAATGGTTTGCTAACTAGTTTAAACATGATAACACTGGTTCACCATTATCACACTGGTACTGGTTTGCAATGGTTTGCAGCCATGCTTAACAATAGTTAGTACTGACCATTACTAAACAAGGGTTGCTGATTGAGGGTTAGTACTACTAGTACTGATTCATGGTTCTTGAGTATCAACCATTATCAATTAGTATTGGTATTGGTTAATCAACAGTAATGGTTTGCAGCCATGATTAACAATGGTCAGTAATAGATAAAAAGGTTGATCAGCGATCATGATGCAGGACACAGGGGATAATAGGGACAATTACCAAAAATGATAGGAGGTACTTAAGACTTACCAACAATGGTCTGTAATCGTTAACATTGGAAACCCCTGGTTGATGATGGTTAACAATGAGGGTTATCCATAGGTTAATAATTGTTGACCGTGGCTACTAATGGTTAGAGAGAAATGAACAATTCATGGAACATATCCAACATTCATGGTTTCTAGTGGCCAGTAATAGATAATCCTGGTAAGCAATCGATTGAGTTCGTTAATAATCATACTGAACCAACAAGACTGCTTGTTAATAGTAAATTAATGGTGAAGCAATGGTGTGTTAATGGGTAACGGTGAGTCAATGGTTGAGTTGGCTACCACTGGCCAATGGTTGACAACCAGCCACAACGTGGTTGTTAATGCTTAGTAGGGACTAATCGTTAATAGTGGTTACTGGTGGTTAATTGATTCGTAAGATTTGCCAAGCATGAATTAATGGTTATCTACTCGCTAATGATGATTGACTATGGTTAAGAAACTCCCTATACTTGATGGACAATTGCCAGCTATTCATGATATTTAGTAGTTCTATTGCTGGTGGTTCAGTAATATGGACACCGTTAGTTTAACCAAAAATATTTGGTGATGAACCATTCAGTGAAGGCGGTATTGGACTGCTGGATCGAACATGAATGATTGCCGCGGTTGACCATGTTAACCCATGTTGCTGTGCTGCTGCTAGGCAACGGTAGTACGCAATTGGGTTGAAAGTGTTGATTTTGACTAATTAGCCGATGATGGTTGGCTACTGGCGAATGATGGTGAACCATGGTTCCTAACTCTTGGTCCAGCTTTTAATCCGTCAGTTTCAACATGAATAGCTGATGGTGTACTTGCAAATTTATGGCTTCGCCGAATGTAGGCCCATACAGGTCCATATACAGTCTTGATTCTAGGAAACACACGGATAACTCTGGCGAATGTTGCTCACCCAATTCCACCAGATTGTCACTTTTTCCTGATCCATGATCATCACCAATGCATCATTAAGAGGGATATGATGATGATGATGATGATGATGATGATGATGACGACGATGATGATGATGATGACCTTGATGAAAATCACCGTTTCAACGAAGGCCGATTCTGTTCACCTTTGGCATGGACCACAGATGTGAACCAACTGCGCTTGGAAACACCACACCTTAGTGGACAGCCGCTGTAAGGATCACACCTACAATCGCAGCATCATCAAAGTCTCGCGACTTGGATGCGGCGTCATCACATGGGATCACTGCACGTTTTTTCATGGCACTGCCATGGTAGTAGCACTGAGAGAGGCCTTGACAGAACCAGTGCTTCTTGAGGGGAAGCGCTTCACAGCTGTGGATGGGTTGGCGTGGGGAGTTTCACAGCCCGGGTCTGATGAGTATCTGAGGGTTTTCCCCATTTCCCCGATCCGACCTACCGAACTCGAAGCCGAAGCAGCTTCAGTGGCACTTCGGCACTTTGCCAAGCCCATTTGGTTTGCTAACTGACCCCGTCTAAGCCCATCATATCTGATAGTTGTGTTGTAATTGTGGCCGCGAAACCATGTGTTGACAGTGCCTCATGCACTGAGGCAGCGCATCAGTGAGTTGTCACAAACGTTGAACCGCCTGCGCGAGCGAAACGAGGCAAGTGCGTCGAGGGATCCAAGTGCAGCGAGCGCAAAACATGGCGATGGAAAACTGGTGACGTTGCAGAGTTCAGGGATGGATGTGTTAGATGGAGGTGTGCACCCATCTGGTTGTTGGTGTTTTGTCCGGATTAAAGGTGCCAGTGTTCATTGTGGTAAGTTGAATTCATGAAAGTCCCAGGGTTTGGAGTGGCCAGCGGTTTGATGAAGAATCGCAGGGCAAGGCACGTCTACTTGCCGCAGCAATAATCGGGATGACACAAACCGTTGCGTCGGCGACCTGCGATTGCCACAGCTCCTCATTTACCGTGGCTTTTACTTGTTATTGCTACCAAACTTATATTGCTATTGCTACTTGTTTCCTAGTAACCTACGGTAGTTGTAAAACTAAAATCTATCGCTAAAGTTATGGCAGTTATGGCAATTTTTGTAGTAAACCTGCTTCTTACAGCCAAGCTGTTGTTACTCGCAGCTTGCTACCACTCGCTGCAAAAACTGCAGATGTCGAGAAGATCTTGAGCCCAGCAGTTGGTGTCCTTGGTGCACGGTGATGCCATCAGCAGGTGACCGTTCCAATGATCAGCTGTGGACCCTGGGACACCCTGGGGCCGTATGGGTCTATGCCTGGGGCCCTATAGGTTGCCTATGACATGGAAACACATGGAAACATCATCTGGTTGGTCGTTTTGAACATGTTCAACAATTGGATCTTTTCAAGAAATGGAGGTTCACAATAGGGGATGATAATATTGAATAATGCTTGGACAACCGCTAGTTGGTGGTTTGATTTGTTTACCAATGTTTAGGGATGGTTGACTCACTCATATTCTTCACAGGGATTCAGGACACGAAGCAGCCCTGAGCCACGGAATCTCTGTGTTAACCATAGAAGCCATGTGTGGCTGGGACAATCCGTGCCGCATTCCACGGCTTCGCTGCAGCTGTTGGCTTTGGACCATGTCTTCGCATGGCGTGACGTAGGATGTCCAGCCATGGTTGAGAGTGTAGAGCAAGCAACAATGATGGTTGACAATGGTCCACCCACGGGCGGTTTTGATTAGCCGAATTGATGAATGAGTGACATTGCCTCGAGGGAGGCTCTAGCACAAAAAGATATCTTTTCATTGATTAGTCTCTTAAATCCCTTTATCGCAGTCTTTTGATCATTTGTGTTTTTGGCACATGTACTTCACTATAAATCCATCATAAATCTATCATAAATCAACCAATACTTGCTACAATGGATAGGCAGTAGCTATCAACCAGTACTGACGAGTCCCCGCTGCACATGCAGCTTTTATACAATTCTGGCAGCTTCAAGCCGACAAAAACCCAGCGGCCATGGTCAAACTTGTCCATTAGCCTTGGCTTTGGTCGCCAATCCCCCAACAAATAGAGTGTGATTGTGTTTGATCCAACCTTGCTTGCATATCCAACAGCCCTCTATTGACACCATGGCCATCCTCCAAATGATGCCAAAGAACCGCCAATTTTTCATCATGGCTCGCACGGCCGTGCTTGCGCTGTTGCCATAGCTTCGAACACCACATTTCGCTGAAGCGCCGCGACAATGCGTCTCTTGATTGCATAGCGCAAGGCATGTGGGTTTCTCAAGCCATTCGGGACCCCCAAAATGGTTCTGTTAGTATGAATTCTAACTGACTAATGTTGGATGATTTGGTCGGAACATGTCGGAACCCAGACTTGAGAAGCCACCGTACGTGGAAACTCTCGGCTGGTTGCTGATCTGCAATTTAAGGCTCCCGATAGAACAGCTGGACATGTTTGTTTTGAGCGGGTGGGCACTCCAACTTTGGTAATCTTGGGGCATCACTGCTCGTTCTTCATCAGTGCTGGGACCGCAGGCCTGAACTATATACATTTTTGATGATCATGATCCGTCATTGTCGCTTATGCATTTTTCGTTGATAAGGTTTCTTTTAGCCATCATCAATTGTCATGTGTTCCTCGCCATCGCTGGTTATGATCCACGATTTTCCATTCTTGCAGACAATCCATTCGTTGTTGCTAGTTATGGCCATCCAGTTGTTCATGATATTCCTCACTATTGCTGGTGATTGTCAGCCTCATATGTTCCTAATGATTGCTCGTGATGCGTTATTCAATATATCTTAAACTATTTTATATTTTATCGTTATAAATCCAACATTGCTGGTGATTATCCAAGATTATCATCATATCACATAAAACTCAGATAATGGATAATAGATGGAAAATCTCAGATGATCAGCAGCAATACATGAACACCAGCACGTATCACATATACAATTTATCTATCTATCTATCTATCTATCCATCCATCTACGAATTGATCGCTGGTTGATTATCTGGGATATGATGCACACCAGCAATACATGCACTTCCTATCTATGAATTCAATGACGCCTTTACGAAGTGCAGGTCATGATCGCTGCTTGTTCGCCATTTCCTTCGGGGCTCAGGATGCAGTTCCTCAGCCACGTCTTCTTGGCGCAGCTGTGGGTTCCGGACACAGCACTGGCCGCGCGAGCTGAGGCCTGGTTGGGGTGGGTGACCGCCGCGCGTTAGGAATCATGGCGAGTTGGGTCAAGCAGTGGAGCATGGTAGGCGATGGTTAATATGGCGTTTAATATGGTGAAGAATGGTTGGCATAGTATTGGTTAATATGGCCGAATATGGATTAATAATGGTTAAGCATCAGTCTTTTTTGGAGAGACAGGGGTAAAAATTCAAGGGAAAACTTGCCGGATCTTGCCGCTTGATGATGGAACACAGGTTTATGGTGGTGCCAATGCTGGCTCATGATATTTCATGATGCGGCGAATGATGATTGCTGCAGAATGCCGCAGCCATGGTGACATGCGGTGACCCTCCATCCTGCGTAAGCTTGGCTCAGCTCAGACACAGAACCGCCGATACCTACACCTACATCTGACCTGACCACCCTTGGTTTGCTGAAGTGGCCCTCAGCGAACTGATTTACCTTCATTAGCCAGCATTCAACTATCATTAAATATCAATCATGTATTCATGTTATGGTTGGCTATCGGCTCTCATCAGCCTTATTTTTAAACTCTTGTTGTGTGGTCAGTGAGACAAATCCTCACTGACCATCATGAGCCCCCCATGACCTATCATAAAGCACACATGGGCCACTCATTGACCATCATAAATCGATCAACCACTCAAAAACCTCCTGATCAACCCATCATAAGCCCAACGAACAGCCCACCTACCACTACTTGGATGTGCACCCCCACGGCTCGTAAGTGGTCACAATTCCCATGGTTTCCAGGGGCTACAGCTACCTTACAGGGCGTAACCGCGTAGCCAGGCTAGCCATGGCCATAACCGCGGCTGCACATCCATGGCAGCGTCCAGGCACCGTGGGTTGGTTCCAGTCCAGTGCAGCTGCAGCAGCTCTGGGATGCTCAAACGTGCCTCGGAGATGAGCTGAAGCGGCTACCCTACTGCAACCCCTGGTTGGTTACAAGGGTGTCACAAGGGTTTTATTTGGGTTTCAAAAGGCTTATAAGGGTTCCATAAGGGTTTTGTTAAAAAGCTTATTGAGGTTTTAAACCATGCATTATTTGGCAACCATGCATGGTTTGTTCAAGTGGCTACTTATTTGGCCTTTAGTAAGGGTTTCAAACCATGAATGGTTGATAAATGTTAATAATAGGGGATGGTAACTGACAAGACTGGCTCAACAACTGCTAGTTGGTCGTTTGATTGGCATTTTTGCTTCTTCCTAGCATCAACCAGTGGTTGCTTGGTTTGTTGGTTGATCTGCGTATATTTTTCACAAGGGTTGAAACCAACAACCAGATGAAATGGACCATCAACCGTGGATCCAGCATCAATTGCATAAGCATTCCAATGGTTGAGCGATGATCAATGAACCATTAATCAGTGATCAACTTAACCAAATGAACTCACTTATCATCAATGAACTTAATGAACTTAACCATGAAGTAGTCATTACCCAGCTTAGAACTGACCAACCCTCAATCACCCTCAATCAACCCTCAACCAACCCTCAGTCAACCCTCAACCAAACATCAACCGTGCCCAACGGCCCAACGCCACCCGTGGCACAGCGAGCCGGGTGACGTGGCTGTCGCCGTTGAGGTTGGCGTCCTTCTCAGTGTCTCAGCTGGATGCGTTCGCGGCCATCTACTGGGGAGACTGTCCAGTGCTGTCCAGGGCGCCACCTGGACTGCAGCGGTTTGGGACGGAGTGGCTGTTGGTTGGACATTCATAATGGTTTATTTAAAACAGGACCTATTAACTTATAAATCATGATTAGAAAGCCTGTTAGTTGGGCATTAACAAGGGGATAATAAGTAGTGATAGGGGATATACCGACAATAATGGATGGTTTGTTACTCTAAATGGTCGACATAAGTGGCTGTTGGTGATTTATGATGATTAAAAACGGTTAATAGGGGACAATGAGTAACAGTACGTCAAACATGAATAACTTACAAACCGTTATTAGTAACCCTTTTAGTTATAAACCATTATTTTGCTATCAATCGTTTATAAACCTGTTAGTATTATGACTGCAACAGTGGTTTGTAACCCAGTCATAACCTATTAATAATCGTTAATAATCCCAGTTTAAAACTATTGATCATGGTTAATACGAATGGTTAACATAAGGGATAATCAGCAACAGTAATGATTCAACAACGACTGGGTGGCTGGGTAAACAGAGCTGGTGGGTGGGTTTCTATAGGGGTTTATATCCATTAGCAATGGTCACTAGTAGGGGATATTATCCAACTGAGTGGCTGCGGTGGGTGATGAACAAGAGAAAAACAGCCGATAGTATTGGCCCAAGGTGGGCAGAACCTTCTCGCTTCCGGCTTTGCCATCCCCCACGACTTTTGTAAACCATGTAGCCATGTACCCGCTGAAAGGGTTGTTGACGCTGACATTGTTGGTGGCGGTCCGTGGAGTGGATCTACCCGACATTGTCGGGTACTTGACAAACCCTGTTGCGTGGTTTCGTGGACAGCTCCATGACCCACTGGTGCATCAGCCAAAGAAGCTAATGCCAACAGTTCATACCCTGCAGCACATGACGCAGCATGAGTCTGAAGAGAGGTTGCACTTCTTCATGGCCCTGTTCTTCGTCATCTTCTTCACGACCATTATCTTAGGGACTGTGATCATGACCGTAGGGCCGCGCATGAAAGCATGTGTGGGCAGCAGCTACCATCCATTGAGCAGTTCCCGAAGTGGCAGGGTGAAGCGAGTATCCGAGGAAGGCCATGCTGTGGACTTAGAATGGCAGCGAACGCTTGTGGCGATCTCATTTGCAGCAACCCTGACCTCTTGCACAGCCACGTGCATTTGGTCGCTGCGAACTAGTACCCTGAGCAAGAAGACGGGTTTGGACTGGGAGATGTACGCGCTTCTGCTTGCAGGAGGTGGCGCCGCCGTGCTGATTCAAGCAATCTTTGCGGTGAGGTGGCTTCCGAAAGGACAAACCTTTGGAATTTTTGCCTTTGCAGAGGGAGCTTGCGTTTCACTGGCGCCATTCATTTCGGATGCTTATGATACTCTGAAAGACACAATTTTCTGTTTTCTCTGCTTCCAATCTCAGTTCTTGATTCTGAAGGTTATTGGTGCAGTGAGTTGGTTGTATTTGGTGGCCATTCATATTTACTTCATTCGATCGGATGACGCTCTGGCAGAGCTGGCTGGGTGCTATTTGCCAGTGCTGAGTGCCCTCCCCAAGCCTGAAGTCCGAGGAGACAATCACTGCTGTGAAAGTGGATGGAATGCTGCATTGCTGCTGCTTTATAAGCAGACAACTCCAACCAAGCGAAAATTGCTCGTCATCGAGAACTTGCCGCAGGCATTGTTTTCGATCATCTTCCTGTTCCTTGAAGGAGGGTCTATTTTCGTTGGGGTCATCAATTTGGGCATTCCCGTTGCCCAAATTGGAGCAGCCGTTGTTTTCTTCCGGCCTTGGCGGAATTTCGTTGCCCCCCAGCTTGGAAAGAAACTCTCGGCTTTCTTGAAGAAACCAGATTTCTTGAAAGCAAAGCAACTGTGGGAGGAGGTCTTCCGTGGAGACCGCGATCTTCTCAAAAAAGCATTGCCTCAGCTTCGGGAAGCGCCTTTGGTGAAAAAGTTGCTGAAAGAGTTGAAGCCAAAGCAGAAGGATGGGGTTGGGCGAGCATGTCTTCCCTGTTGGTTCTTTGCTTCATTTGATCAGCTTCAAGGCGCTCGTCCCCAAGATGCCGTAGAGGATGCTGAGCTGGATCCCAACACTGACGAAGGGCTGGAAATCTTCGGTCGAGGTCTTGAGGCAGCGATTGAAAATCAGGGAGACCTCCGCAACGTGGCTGATGTGGCAGCGGCGAAAGGATGGCCGGACGACATTTACGACCCCGGGATCTGCCGCGCGGCGGGCCACGGCGACGTCGCTGCAGTGGAGAGCTTCCTGCGCCTCAACGCTGAGGCCGTGCAGCGCAGCGATGCCTTCGGATACACAGCGCTGCACCAGGCAGCGCTCTGGGACCAAGCGGAGGTGGTCCAGGTGCTCCTCGCCGCGAAGGCCTCCTTGGAGGCCAAGAACGTCTCCGGCGCCACGCCACTGATGATCGCAGCTGAAGGCAACCGCATTGAAGTGGCGAAGCTGCTGTTGGCCGCCCGGGCTTCGCCCCATCTGGCGGACAACTTCGGCACGACCCCGCTAAGCTGGGCCAAAGTGATGAACCACAGTGAAATGGTCAGACTATTGGAGGCTGCTTGAACAAAGGGTGGCAGCCAGTCCATCAATCGTGGGCCAAGCTTCATCGGATTCGTGCAACCTACAGCTGGGCCGAAGTGCCTAGCGGATGAAGCAACTGCACCGGGACTAGAAAAAAATGTGGGATCGATCAACAACAATGAATGGCTGGTGTATTGCTATACATGGTTAAGATACAGGATGATCATTTTGCCGGACATATCCACAATGATGGATGGTTTACAGGATTGTCATGCTGCATGATAAAACATCTTCAAGCCGAAAAATCTGCACATCGCAGAACTTCCAAACTTCCAAACTCAAGTTTTGCCATATTTTGCGATTTCCAAACTTGGTCAAATTTTGCCATATTGTGCAACTTCCAAACTTGGTCAATCTTTGCCATATTGTGCAACTTCCAAACTTGGTCAGACTTGGCCGTATTATGTAACTTCCAAACTTGGTAAAGTATGGTAAAGCACGGTAAAGCATTTGCGGTTTGACTCATTGTGCTGCCATTGCTTCAGCGAAAACATTGGCCTCGCTCAGGTGCTCAGTTGGACGTCGGCGGCAAAGCAACTGGCCGCAAGCGGGGCGCAACACTGGTGCTTCGGGGGTGGTGACTTGCGGGTAGAGGACTGAATAATGTGGTGATGTTATTTATACTGATTGGCTGTGAGTGGTTGATGATGGATCATAGTGATTTGCATGTGAATTGAACATGAGATTCATTACAGGCACGGCATGTCGATTGGATTGAACAGTATAGAAATGACAAGTGATCCTTAGTCATAGATCCTCGTTGACATTGACCTTAAAAATCATATGGGCTTGAGTCCTTTGTAAATTGTCTTTTCCTATACTTTTATAAGCTCATAGGTTGTTGGGTAGAAGATGTTTGTAAGGAAAATTATGTTGATAGTCTTGTTCACCCATGCCCTATTTTGTAGAGAGCGGTGTTCATTAATGTCATGTTCTCGAAGTCTATTTTGTAAAAAGCATATGTTGGCAAAAAAAGTCAAAACCCTGTGCCCTAATTTGTAGAGAGCTGATAAACTCTATTTTGTAGAGTAGGAAATACTTGACCGTAACTTTGCAGATGGCGATGGAGAGAGAAATTGCAAGCTATGAATCGGATTTAGTGGCTACACTGATGGTGGTTTGTAAATATGGGCAAATCACCATCAGTTTAACCACACATAGCTGGCGATCAACCATGAAGTGTGGGGGGGGGTGATTAACTGCTGGATCCAACTGTCGCTGCCGACCCGCTCAACCATGTTGCTGTGCTGCTGCTGGGAAAGAATAATATGCAATTTGGTTGAAAGCGTTGATCACATGTTTCGCTATTTGACTTGTTTGGTGAGAACATGTTCCAACCGAGTCCGTTCTGGCCATAGTTTTTGAATAATCGGCCGATCATGGTTCGCCGACGGTGAATGGTGGTGAATGATGCAAAGACAATTCTGGGTATCCACCAGTTTACGCATGAATAGCTGATGGTTTACTAGCGATTTAAGGCTTTGCTGAATATAGGCCCGAATAGGTCCATAGTGTATGCATTCTTGATTCTAGGAAGCAGACGGATAACTATGGCAGCTGTTGCTCCCTCTATTCGACCGAGACCATTTGGTTTTCATGATCCATGGTGTTCCCCGGCGTCGAAGACCAGTTCAAGTGCACACATTCCGGGGATGACCAACTTGGGCTGCGAGGCGAGTCGGTGTGTGCAACGTGCTTGTCACAAATTGCAGTCCACTGTAAGTGGTATTAATCCCAGCCTTTGTTTGGCATTGTTTTCCATGCTTTTGTGCATTGCAAGTTTCGGAATGAGTCCGTGTGCCCTTGCAATTTTGAGCATTATTTGCAGGATTTCTGATGCATATGTCAAAGGTAGCACACCACGACCTCGTTGTAAGTCCGGTCGATGGATTGGAGGACGCAGGTACCCGCAAAAGAAGAGAATGACCAACAGAAACTCCATGCCTGGTCATACCTTTTTCTTTTGTCTACATGTCGTGCTGGTTTCCAGTGTTTTGTTCTTGTGTGCTTCCAATCGTGTTTATCATCTTTTTCACAGAAAGCGGCCAGACTTTAGTCAGAACGAACTGCACGATCAACTCTTGTTTGCGCATGTTCTTTGTCTGGCGCCACTTGCTAGTTGGTTTCTGTCGAAATTGGCGCGAAATCGTCTCATGCATGCCCTCTGTGGAAATGGAATGGGCAAAGGAGCTAAGGGCAGCAAAGGCAGCAAATCGTCAAGCAAGAACCAAGGGAAAGGCAAAGGACAACAGGAACACAGTCAGCCTCACAATCCCAATCCCTTTGCCACGGTTGAGACCGACCGTCAGTATTTGCAAGACATGTACTCGCTAGCAAAGAGAGCCGAAGAACAACAAATTGACAAGCAATACAGAGCACGCATCAGGAATGCACTTCCCGAAGCTGCGTGGATTCAACACATCACAGTGCTGATTCAGAGTGAGTGGAGTGAGCGTGTTTGCAAACCTCATGAGCTAACTGCTGCCGGAGGGATCAGTTATGTTCCTAAGAAATCAGTGCCAGATACTGTGCAAAGGGTAGGACATACACTCTCACCGTGTGCCATGATAACGTCTCAGTCAGCACGCGAGTTGGGCATTCCATATCCCAGTCTACAAATCAGATGTTCGCTTGAAGTGTCCACACCTGATGGTTCCAAAGAAATTGTTGAAACAAGCAAGTTTCTGACACAATTGGGTTTCGGTCGTCCAGTTCAAATGGTGACACAAGGACCATGTGTTGCAGCACCGAGAACAATGCACAAAATGGTAGCCAGGTTTGATTCGCCATCAGGATTGCAGGATGGAGAGTTGACAGGATGCATCGTAGCTGAAGCTGTTTGCAAACACATCCATTCAGCGCTTTTCGTTGATGTGGTAGCCAGGCAGGATAACACTGCGACATTAATGGTGCAGGACAGTGCTGTACACCAGTTGCTAAAAGCCAGCGGTCAAGACCATGTGTATTTTCGATTGCATAGTACCGATCCTGGAGCAGACAAATTGGAGATCATTTGGCTTCCAGAACGAACTGGGTACGATGAAGCGTTGAAAGCGGCAGCTGCTGAAAGTGCCTTTAGACTGGCGCTCACGAGGAATCTCGATGGGCCACGGTATGGATTGAGATTTGAAACTGTAGCTGCTGTAGCTGCCCTGGATAAGTATGCCGCGGACCATGGCATGGGAGAAAAGCACCAATGGGGACGTTTCCGTGCCAGCAACATTCCTTCATCGGTCGGATTGCGAGGAGTAAACGACATGCTGAGCCCTTTGGGTTGGATTCTTGAAGAAATTGAGTACTTTGGAGATAGTGGAGTTGTTTTTCTGGCAAGTGCCAAGGGCGATCATGATCATATGCATTTTGTAGACCACAACAATCAAAAGGTCCCGGTGCAGATAAAAGCCCTCAATGAAAGAGCAAGAGCTATGTCCAAAGCAAAGGCTCAAGCGTCGTCCACACAGACGCAGCCGACCAATGCTGCAAACGCCAGTAGTTCCCAGACAAAGTCGGCAGTGCAGAAAGCTTTGTTCAATAAGCGACCAGAGAAATCCAAAACCGGAGAAACACGTCCGCCAAAGCATGCCAAGCAAGATCAATCACAGTCCTGACGCTTGCATCAAAACATCAAGTGAGCAAGAAGCATCGCGGGATTTATTGCCTTGTTGGTTTATTCGTAATCCCCGCGTTGATGCTATGTCAGCATCGGTGCATTTCTTCAGGTTCAGAACTCAACCTTGTGAAACGGAATGTCTCCGTACAAGTCTCGCAGACAGTTTTCCTCACATTTAAGCATATACTTCATGATTCCCATCCTTGTATTTGCTACACATCTACATCACTTCCCGAATCCTTCATCTACATTTGGTTTATTTCACGCAAAGTTTCAAATCAGTATGCTCGCATGTTACATGGTAACACTGCTGGCGTTCCAGGTGTAAGAGTCTCTCTGATTAATATCAATGGCATCCAAACACAAGGAAGATTGCCGCTAGTGCTTAGCCAAATGCCAGAACTCCTGCTTCTAACTGAAACGCATGCCACTGAAGACTTGCAGAAAGCCACTGAGTTGAAGTACAAAAATCTAGCTTTTTGTTGGGGTGGCAACGAGACCAAAGCAGGCGTCGCCATCGTAGCAAATCTTTCCAAATGGTGGCACTGCAAAAATGTTTGCTTTTCAGATGAGCAACTCAAAACATTGCACAAAGAAGGAAGACTCGTAGGAATGCAGCTTTTCACTGGAAATGGTAAAGTCAGCATTGTTGTTCTTTGTTTTTATGGTTTTTCCGGTGCAAGGTGGGACAGTGCCTTGCAGCAGCGCAATACTCGAGCATTTCAAGCTGTTTTCAATTTTGCCGTTTCCTTGGGTAACGTGCCTATCATCATGGCTGGAGATTTCAATCAAGAGATCCACGAATCCGAATTTCTGCAAGAAATGGTAAACTTTGGCAATTGGCATGATGCCGCTCGGCAGGATTCTTCGGCCACTTGCTGCTTGAAAGGGAAGAAAGGATCTAGAATCGATTTCTTTTTCCTGAGCAGTAATGCTAATGCATTACTAACTTCCTATGACGTCACTTTTGGTATTAAGGAAAATGATCATAAGTATGTCACTAGTGATTTTACTTTGCCTGAGCCTTCGCAGCATGAATACCTTAGCAAAAACAGGAATATCAAACTCGAACTCAGTTATCCTCTAGAAGGTTATATACCTCCTCAAGTGCAACATTTCAAATCCCAGCAGGCAATTTCAAGACAAAGTGTTGATGATGCTTGGAACGCCTGGTGTTCAAAGTCTGTTGATTTGCTTGCCTCAGTTTCTGACCAAGAATCTCAAGCGAGGGTGAAAAATTCCCTCTTCTCAAGAGGACGCGGGGCTTTCCAACGCCGCCGAGTTTTTCCTAAACAGTTCCAAGAATCGGCTGCTACGCTGGAAGTTGTAAGATGGGCCAAAATTTTCAGACAAGCGCAGGAATTGCAGCGACTAACTTTTTTCGGTCACAGAGCAGAAAATACTTGGTCTCAGTGTGTCAAACAGTTGAAGCTCACCAAACACGATGGTGACCTTGCCGTTGCTGTGCGAAACCTCACTCACTCCAACCTGTCTCAAAGCAACGTTACTCTCATCTGTGAGCAGGTTCCACTCGTCATTGAGCAAATTCGCAAAAATGAAAAATTTCAGAGAATCAATGAATGGAAAAAACGCATGAAAACTTCAAAAAAGGAAGTTCACAAATGGTTAAAGAAACATGAGCCCATAGCCAATGGTGTCGTCGCAAATAAACATGGCGAACCAACTGCTAACAAAGATGAGATGTTTGAAAACATTTTCGCAGCGTGGATGCAAGTTTTCAATAAATTCTCAAGTGGGAATCCAGATCCGATGCCCTTCTTTCAAGCATTTGGTGACACTATGACATGTTCACAGCAAGTATTAGTACCATTGACAGGGAAAGTTCTAATTGAAACTTTAAGCATCGTAAAGCATTCCTCACCCGGATTAGACGGTTGGTCAACCCAAGAATTATGGCTCCTGTCTTTATGGTTTCCTTCTCATTTTGATGATCTAGCAGCCTTATTCAACCTCATTGAACAAAAAGGAAGTTGGCCTTCATCATTAGTCATAGGATACACCACTATGTTACCCAAACCTGATGGTCCAGCCATTCCTGGCCCAATGGATATGCGTCCCATAAGTGTCCTTCTACATGTGTACCGTTTATGGTCCAAAACCCGATTCCAACAAAGTTTGACTTGGCAACAAAGATGGGTACATTCTCGTGCATTCGGAGGCGTGCCAAAACGCTCCGCAGAAACATTGGGTTTTCAAGTTGCTCTTGATGTTGAACTCGCTCAAGTGCAGAATTTGTCCGTCGGTGGAATTTCCTATGATTTCGCCAAAGCATTTGACGTCATCCCAGTCAACATAATGCTGGAAACCATGCAAAGGAGAGGTGCTTCGCCACTATTGATAAATGCATTGCATGGTGTATATTCCCAACTCAGTCGATCCTATCGTATTCAAGGTTCTTTCTCAGGATTGTGGTCAGCCTCGAATGGTATAATCCAGGGATGCAGTTTGTCCCTTCTGGGCCTAAGTAGTCTTATTTCTTGTATCTTGAAAAAAGCAGACAGCATCCCTGCTTGTCTCACTGGTCGTGCCTACGCTGACGACATAAGCGGTGTTGGGTCGTCCAATAGCAAAGAAGAACTTTTGATACGCACTCAGAATTTTCACCAGATTATCCATACATATCAGTCTTGCGGAATAGGTGATATTAGTGTCAAAAAGACGTTTACCTTTGGTGATTCTTGTCTTCAAGGCCAAGTGAACCCTGAATTCCAGCACTTAAATGACTTCCGTTTAGTAGGTGTTTCGGTTGTCTCGCAGCTCATGACCAAGTCATTTACCAAACTAGAGACCAAACGGCTTGAGACATGGAAAGCCACAGTCACAAAAGCGCGCAGACTTCCGTTGCCCTGGCCTGAAAAAGCCAAGACTCTCATTTCGACGCAAACACAAGCAACGTGGGGGCAAGGAGCTCACCAGTTGCCACAGGATCAGAAAGCGTTGAATCTTGTGCGATCAGCGCTTATGCGCGCCTTTTGGAATGAAGATTTTTACTCAATGTCACCGCTTTTGACTTTCGCACTTCTCGTACCAGTACAACTTGAGCCCACTTTTGCAATGTTGTATACTGGTTTGTTAGCATTTCAACGATGCATCGCCACTTGTTCGCAAAGTGCTCAGACAGTGCAAATAATTCTTAATTCCGAAGACAACCTTCAAGTCGGACCTTGTGCCAGAATTCATGAAGTCCTTGAAGGTCCATTAAGTCAACCAACGCTTCAGTTAGTACAAAACCAAGTTGAAAATCTTGATCAATGGAAGCATGACTTGCGTGAGTGCTGGAGAACCCATCTCCTTCGCCAACTCGAGCATGAAAGATCGCATCAATATGCCAGAGCTTCCCAAATTGACCGGGTACGCACCATGAAATTCCATGACCAACTACAAGCTTTAGCAGACGGGTGTAGCATTCCAGAATTGCAGCTCACCCAGGAGGAAGCTTGGATGAAACTATCAGTTCTACGACGTCTCCTTGCAGGGGGCTTGCTTACTGAAGATTAGAATTCGACATCACAAACGACTTCAGGATGTTGGGCTTTGTTCTTGCAATTCAGGTGAAGCAGCTACTGTGGAACATGTTAGTTGGAGATGTTTGCATTTCCAAGACATTCGTCAGCCCATGCTGGATGAATTAGGTGATCAGGTGCATCGCTTTCCTATCATAACCTTGTACGCCGGTATCTTTTTGCAAGACAGTCTTCTCACTCAAAACCAAATCATATCAGTGCAGTCAACACTCGTCCAAATATGGCAGAAAAACATCCAAAGATTTTTTGCAGATGATTTGCAAGATGATCCTCCTGATGTGCCGCCACAACCAAATAGGAGACAGCCACGTGATGCAAATGGTCATTCCATTGTATTTAAAGAAGGTGGCGGTGTATTTTGCCAAAAATGTGGCAAATATGTCCAAAATTGGGTCACATTAGGGTAAAAATCACGAAGACCTTGTGAATTTTCGCATGTTCAACCATCAGAGTATATAACCAAACCTGGAAAATTCAACAATCGCCACAGGCTCGAAAAGGCTTTTCGAGATTTGAATGAAAAATACAACCGGGGCAAACATGATCTCGAATGGAACTTCAAAGTTGGCAAGAAACCTGGACCTGACGAGGGTCTTTTGAAATGCAAAGCGTGTGGGAGATCTTGGAAGTGGAAAGACAGATGCAACAACTTGCCACGCACAATTTGCAGCGGAAGTTCAGCCACAGCCAGTGAGACCATTCAAATTCCTTCGCATGTGACCGTTGCAGAATCTAGACCTAAAACTCCAAGATTCCGACTCACCGGAAAACAAGCAGTTCGTATGCCTGATGATGAAATCATTCAACCTCATCCAGTTTCTTCAGCATCCAACCTGTCTCCTGCTGCTTCGAGCTCTGCCAGGTACACCCGTTTTCCGGCGGGAATTGGTTGAATTTCCACGGCTCGGAGTTGTGCAGCTCATGCTGTGCTACTCCTACAAGTCCAAGCTTTCATGATCCATGGGGTTTCACCCTTGTCCTTGTTAGTGTTGTTGGTGGAAGTGCTATTCTCATACCTGATAAGGGACGAGGATGGATCATTCCTACATCAACGTGATGACTGAACTCGTCCGACTCTTGGGGTGCGTCGGGATGTTAATGACCAATCAAACTATATTCATCTAGTCCATGTAGCAGTTTGGAACTTCACTTGGTTGATATTGGCCCATGCGCACAATACTAGGCCGGGTTTGTGGTGCACCAGACACGCGAGCCGCCCCAGCCATATTTGGGCACGGGTTAAAACCAAGCATCACCAGGGATGACATGGGATGACCTGAGATGACATGGCTGACTACAACATCACCCATGCATGATTGATAGGGATTGATAGGGAGAATTTGATGATGATGATGATGATGACGACGACGACGACGACGACGATGATGATGACCTTGATGAAAATCACCGTTTCAACGAAGGCTGATTCTGTTCACTTTTGACGTGGACCGCAGATGTGAACCAACTGCGCTTGGAACCACCACACCTTGGTGGACCGCGGCTCTAAGGATCACACCTACAAATGCAGCATCATCAAAGTCTCGCGACTTGGATGCGGCGTCATCACATGGGGTCACTGCACATTTTTTCATGGCATGGTAGTAGCACTGAGAGAGGCCCTGACAGAACCTGTGTTTTTTGAGGGGAAGCACTTCACAGCTGTGGATGGGTGGGTTGGCGTGGGGAGTTTCACAGCTCCGGGCTGATGAGTACTTGGGAATTTTCTCAATTTCCCCGATCCGGCCTACCAAACTCGAAGCCGAAGCAGCTTCGGCACTTTGCCAAGCCCATCTGGTTTGCTAACTGACCCCCATCTAAGCCCATCAGATTTGATAGTTGTGTTGTAACTGTGGCCGCGAAACCATGTGTTGACAGTGCCTCATTCACTGAGGCAGCGCATCAGTGAGTTGTCACAAACGTTGAACCGCCTGAAAGAGCGAAGCGAGGCAAGTGCGACGAGGGATCCGAGTGCAGCGAGCGCAAAACATGGCGATGCAAAACTGGTGGCGGTGCGGAGTTTGGGGATGGATGTCTTACATGGAGGTGTGCACCCACATGGCTGTTGGTGTTTTGTCCCGACTACAGGTGCCAGAGCCTATTGTGGTAAGTTGCATTCATGAAAGTTCAGGGTTTGGAGTGACCAGCGATTTGATGAAGAATCGCAGGGCAAGGCATGTCTACTTGCGGCAGCAATCGCAGGGATGACACAAACTGTTGCGGGACCTGCGATTGCTACAGCTCCTCATTTCCCGTGGCTTTTACTTGTTAATGCTACCAAACTTCTATTGCTATTGCTACTTGTTTCCTAGTAATCTACGGTAGTTGTAAAACTAAAATCTATTGCTAAAGTTATGGCAATTTTTGTAGTAAACCTGGTTCTTACAGGCAAGAGCTCTAGCTGCAAAAACTGCAGATGTCAAGAAGATCTTGAGCCCTGCTAACCTGCAGTTGGTGTCCTTGGTGCACGGTGATGCCATCAGGCGGTGACCATTCCAATGATCAGCTGTGGACCCTGGGGCCGTATGGGTCACCTATGACATGGAAACATCATCTGGTTGGTCGTTTTGAACATGTTCAACAATTTTATGATGGTGAATAGTTGGATCTTCTCAAAAAATGATGCTAGATATCATAATATGGGATGATATTGAATAATGCTTGGACAACCGCCAGTTGGTGGCTTGATTTGTTTACCAGTGTGTAGGGATGGTTGACTCACTCAAATTCTTCAAAGGGATTCAGGACACGAAGCAGCCCTGAGCCATGGAATCTCTGTGTTAACCATAGAAGCCCTGCGTGGTTGGGACAATCCGAGCCGCATTCCACCGGCTTCGCCGCAGCTGGTGGCTTTGGACCATGTCTTCGCATGGCGTGTCGCAGGATATCCAGCCATGGTTGAGAGTGTAGAGCAAGCAACAATGATGGTTGACAATGGTCCACCCACGGGCGGTTTTGATTAGCCGAATTGATGAATGAATGACATTGCCTCGAGGCAGGCTCTAACAAAAAAAGATATCTTTCCATTGATTAATCTCTCAAATCATCTCAAATCCCTTTATCGCAGTCTTTTGATGATTTGTGTTTTTGGTACATGTATTCCACTATAAATCCTCATAAATCAACCAATATTTGTTACTTTGGTTGATAGGCAGTGGCTATCAACCAGTACTGATGAATCCCCGCTGCACCAGCAGCTTTTATACGACTCCGACAGCTTCAAGCCGACGAAAAACCAGCGGCCATGGCCAAACTTGTCCATTAGGCGTGGCCATGGTCGCCAATCCCTCACCAAATAGAGTGTGATTGTGTTTGATGCAACCTTGCTTGCATATCATACACCCCTCTATTGACACCATGGCCATCCTCCAAACGATGCCAAAGAACCGCCAATTTTTGATCATGGCTTGCACGGCCGTGCTTGCGCTGTTGCCATAGCTTCAAATACCACATTTCGCTGAAGCGCCGCGACAATGCGTCTCTTGATTGCTTTAGTGCTGGGTCTGTGGAAACTCTCGGCTGGTTGCTGTTCTGCAATCTGGACCCCGCCACAATCTCCCGATAGAACAGCTGAATACTTTTTTGTTTTGGGGGGGGCACTCAACTTTGGTAGTCCTGGGATATCACTGCACGTCCATCACATGTGCTGGGAAAGAAGGCCTGAACCATCCTCAGATCGACATCCTCGGATTCTATTGACAAACCCCCTATTCAACAGTGACTTGTGATGCTTTTTGATGATAGCCTGATAGCTGCTACTCATGCGATATTCGGAGGGTTGAGCCACAGCTGATGGTTTCTTCACGACTGGTGGACGTGGATGCATCACAGGCCTGTGGGCTACTTAATCATTGGCCTGCTTCGTCAAGCGGCCCTGTTAGCAATCAACCGTTCTTGATGACTATTGTACGTCATTTTCGCTTGCGCATTCTTTGTTGATAAGTTTTTATCAACCCCATTATCAATCGTCATGTGTTCCTGTTGGTTGTGATCCACAATTTTCCATTCTTACAGAGCATCCATTAGTTGTTGCTGGTTTTGGCCATCCACACGGTCATGATACTCCTGATTGCTGGCAACCATCATCCATCATATGTTCCTAATCACTGCTGGCGATTTTGCAAGATTATAAAAATCAATACTCCTGGTGATTACACGTTCTTACATTATTTATCCAACAATGGTGTCCCCAATATATCAACTATGCCATGGCAGCTGGTTTTTTGGGGTGTTTCTCAAAACAGGGAACCTCCCAAATCATCCATTGATAATCATTTTTGGTAATAATTATTAGACCAACCATTTTTCGGGTCTCAACTTTGAGACAATTTTCATGACTGCTGCTTATTGTTGGTTAACATTGACTCACAGCCATATGAAGTGCATGTCATGACTGCAAGTTGTTCCCTACTTCGGTGCTCAGGATGCAGTTCCTCAGCCACGTCTTCTTGGCGCAGCTGTGGGTTCCGGACACAGCGCTGGCCGCCAGGGGTGAGGCCTGGTTTGAGGGCGATTGGCGGGCGACCTAGCTGCCACCCCTTGGTTCTTCTATCTGCCACCCCTTGGTTCTTCTATCTGCCACCTCTTGGTCGCCAGAAATTTGCTGGTCAGAAATCATGGCGAGTTGGGTCCAGCAGTTGAGCATCATTTTTTGTTGTGGGGAGACATGGTATCCAACAATACGTTCGGTATAGGGCAAATCCGTGGGAAGCCCGGGCAAAAAGACATGAGTTGCTACGGCATGCTGCAGCCGTGGTGACATGCGGTGACCCTCCATGCTTCGTAAGGCTCATCTCAGACCCAGCAGTTCCACCAAGCAGCCACAGCATCAACCCATGTATGGTGAAGCCTGGATACAACCCATCGTTGATGTGGACCGGGGTGCCCGCCCAGGCCCCCCCACCAACTGGCGGACAACCGAACAGCCCGCCGGTGCCTACACCTACATTTGATCCGACCATTCTTGGCTTGCTGAAGTGGCCCTCGGCGAACTGATTCACCCTCGTTAGCCAGCATTCAACTATCATTAAATATCAATCCTGTATTCATGTTATGGTTGGCTATCGGCTATCAGCCCTACTCTTGTGAAGCATTGAGAGAAATCATCACTGACCATGATGAGCCCCCCATGACCTATCATAAAGCGCACATTGGCCACTCATTGACCATCATAAATCGATCAACCACTCATAAACCTCAGGATCAACCCATCATAAGCCCTACGGCCCTACGAGCAGCCCATCTATCACTACTTGGATGTGCACCCCTAGGGCTCGTAAGTGGTCACAATTCCCATGGTTTCCAGGGGCTATAGCTACCTTATAGGGCGTAACTGCGTAACGAACCATGGCCATAACCGCGGCTGCACATCCATGGCAGCGTCCAGGCACCCTGGGTTGGTTCCAGTCCAGTGCAGCTGCAGCAGCTCTGGGATGCGCAAACGTGCCTCGGAGAAGAGCTGAAGCGGCTACCCTACTGCAACCCCTGGTTTGTTAAACTGGTTGATAAGGCATATATAAGGGTTATCAGGGTTTTATCAAGGTTTTATCAGGCTTTCAAAAGGCTTATAAGTTACATATAAGGGTTTTATAAGAGTTTTGTTAAAAAGCTTGTTAAGGTTTTAAACCATGCATTATTGGTTTAACATACCTATGATGATCGATGATCCGAGAAGAGCTGCAGCATCCTAATGGTTTGTTAAAGTGGTTGCTTAGTAGGCTTTTATAGCCGTTTCAAACCATTAATGGTTGAGAAATGTTAAGCAGTGATCATTTGTTGAGAAACGATACTGGTTCAACAGGTAATGGTAGGTGGTGGTTTGATTGGCGTTTTCCTGTCCCTAGCATCAACAACTGGTTGGTTGGTTGGTTGGTTGACAAAAATATTAGGGGTTGAAACCAACAACCAGATGAAATTGACCATCAACCATGGATCCAACATCAATTGCACAAGCATTCCAATGGTTGAGCGATCATCAATGAACCATTAATCAGTGATCAACTTAACCAAATGAACTCACCATTTATCATCAATGAACTTAATGAGCTTAACCATGAAGTAGTCATTACCCAGCTTAGAACTGACCAACCCTCAACCAACCCATAGATCAAACCTTAACCAACCATCAACGGTGCCCAACGGCCCACGCCACCCGTGGCACAACGAGCCGGGTCACATGGCCATGGCGTTGAGGTTGGCGTCCTTCTCAGTGTCTCAGCTGGATGCGTTCGCGGCCATCTACTGGGGAGACTGTCCAGTGCTGTCCAGGGCGTCGCTGGGCTGCAGCGGTTTGGGACGGAGTGGCTGTTGGTTGGACATTCATAATGGTTTATTTATAGCAGGACCTATTAACTTATAAATCATGATTGGAAACCCTGTTAGTTGGGCATTAACAAGGGGATAATAAGTAGTGATAGGGGATATACCGACAATAATGGATGGTTTGTTACTATAAATGGTCGACATAAGTGGCTGTTGGTGATTTATGATGATCAATAATGGTTAATAGGGGATACTGAGTAACAGTAAGTCAAACATGAATAAGTTATAAACCGTTATTAGTAACCCTGTTAGTTATAAACCATTATTATATTAATAATCGTTTATAAACCTATTATGATGATAACTGTAATAATGGTCTTTAACCCAGTTATAACCTATTAATAATCGTCAATAATCCCACTTAATAACTATTGACAATGGTTATGATTGGGAACCATTATCATACTATTGATAATCCCACTTGTCATGGATAATCCAAGTTATAGCCCATTAATAACTATCCCAGCTATATCCCCTTGATAATGTTGGTATAGTGGCTGCTATTGACTATTAATAATCATTAGTTCATAATGGTTAAGAGGGGATAATAGGTTTGACAATGGTTGACATAGGGGATAATCAGCAACGGTAATGATTCAACAACAAGCAGGTGGCTGGGTAAACACAGGTGTTTTCTTGAATAGGTGTTTTTTACCCGTTAATACTGGTCAATAATAGGGGATAGTGGCTGCAGTGGGTGATGAACAAGGGGAAAAATGCCAATAGTATTGGCTCAAGGTGAACAGAACCTTCTCGCTTCCGGCTTGGCGATCCCCCACGCCTTTTGTACACCATGTAGCCATGTACCCGCTGAAAGGGTTGTTGACGCTGAGATTGTTCGTGGCGGTCCATGGAGTGGATCTACCCGACATTGTTGGGTATTTGACAAACCCTGTTGCGTGGTTTCGTGGAAGGCTCCATGACCCACTGGTGCATCAACCAAAGAAACTAATGCCAACAGTTCATACCCTGCAGCACATGACGCAGCATGAGTCTGAAGAGCGGTTGCACTTCTTCATGGCCTTGTTCTTCGTCATCTTCTTCACGACCATTATCTTAGGGACTGTGATCATGACGGTAGGGCCGCGTATGAAAGCATGCGTGGGCAGTAGCTACCGTCCATTGAGCAGTTCCCGAAGTGGCAGAGTGAAGCGAGTATCCGAGGAAGGCCATGCTGTGGACTTAGAATGGCAGCGAACGCTTGTGGCGATCTCATTTGCAGCAACCCTGACCTCTTGCACAGCCACGTGCATTTGGTCGCTGCGAACTAGTACCCTGAGCAAGAAGACGGGTTTGGACTGGGAGATGTACGCGCTTCTGCTTGCAGGAGGTGGCGCCGCCGTGGTCATCCAAGCGATCTTTGCAGTGAAGTGGCTTCCCAAAGGACGAACCTTTGGCATTTTTGCCTTTGCAGAGGGAGCTTGCGTTTCACTGGCGCCATTCATCTCGGATGCTTTTGATACTCTGAAAGACACAATTTTCTGTTTTCTTTGCTTCCAATCTCAGTTCTTGGTTCTGAAGGTTATTGGTGCAGTGAGTTGGTTGTACTTGGTGGTCATTCATATTTTCTTCGTTCGATCGGATGACACTCTGGCAGAATTGGCTGGGTGCTATCTGCCAGTGCTGAGTGCCCTCCCCAAGCCTGAAGTCCGAGTAGACAATCACTGCTGTGAAAGTGGATGGAATGCTGCGTTGCTGCTGCTTTATAAGCAGACAACTCCAACCAAGCGAAAATTGCTCGTCATCGAAAACTTGCCGCAGGCATTGTTTTCAATCATCTTCCTGTTCCTGGAAGGAGGGTCTATTTTCGTTGGGGTCATCAATTTGGGGATTCCCGTTGCCCAAATTGGAGCAGCTGTTGTTTTCTTCCGGCCTTTGCGCCATTTCGTTGCCCCGCAGCTTGGAAAGAAACTCTCAGCTTTCTTGAAGAAACCAGATTTCTTGAAAGCAAAGCAACTGTGGGAAGAGGTCTTCCGCGGAGACGACGACCTTATCAGAAAGGCATTGCCTCAGCTTCGCGAAGCGCCTTTGGTGAAAAAGTTGCTGAAAGAGTTGAAGCCAAAGCAGAAGGATGGGGTTGGGCGATCATGTCTTCCCTGTTGGTTCTTTGCTTCATTTGATCAGCTTCAAGGCGCTCGTCCCCAAGATGCTGTTGAGGATGCTGAGCTGGATCCGAACACTGACGAGGGGCTGGAAATCTTCGGTCGAGGTCTTGAGGCAGCGATTGAAAATCAGGGAGACCTCCGCAGCGTGCCTGATGCAGTAGCGGCGACAGGATGGACGGAGTACGAAACCGGGATCTGCTACGCGGCGTTCCAAGGCGACATCGCTGCCGTGCGGGCCTTCCTGTACCTCGACGCTGCGGCCGTGCAGCGCAGCGATGCCTTCGGATACACAGCGCTGCACCAGGCAGCGATGTCGGGCCAAGCGGAGGTGGTCCAGGTGCTCCTCGCCGCGAAGGCCTCTGTGGAGGCCAGGAACGGCTATGACATCACGCCACTGATGATTGCAGCTGAGCGGAACTACATCGAAGTGGCGAAGCTGCTGTTGGCCGCCCGGGCTTCACCCCATTTGGCGAACGACAAGGGCGAGACCCCGCTAAGCCGGGCCAAAGAGAGGAACCACAGTGAAATGGTCAGACTGTTGGAGGCTGCTTGAACAAAGGGTGGCAGCCAGTCCATTAATCGTCGGCCAAGTTTCATTGGATTCGTGCAACCTACAGCAGGGCCGAAGTGCCTATCGGATGAAGCAACTGCACCGTGATTAGAAAAAAATCTGCACATCGCAGAACTTCCAAACTTCCAAACTCAAGTTTTGCCAGATTTTGCGATTTCCAAACTTGGTCAAACTTGGCCATATTTTGCAACTTCCAAACTTGGTAAAGTATGGTAAAGCATGGTGAAGCATTGCAGTTTTACTCATTGTGTTGCCATTGCTTCAGCGAAAACATCGGCCTCGCTCAGGTGCTCAGTCGGACGCCGGCGGCAAAGCAACTGGCCGCAAGCGGGGCGCAACACTGGTGCTTTGGGGGTGGTGACTTGCGGGTAAACGACTGGATAATGTGGTGATGTTATAATGGTTGGCTGTGAGTGGTTGATGGTGGATCATAGTGATTGGCATGTGAATTGAACATGAGATGCATTACAGGCAGGGCATGTCGATTGGATTGAACAGTATAGAAATGACAGGTGATCCTTAGTCATTGTCAATAGATCCTCGTTGACATTTACCTTATAAATCATGCGGGCTTGAGTCCTTTATAATTTGTTTTTTCCTATACTTTTATAAGCTCATAGGTTGTTGGGTAGAAGATGTTTGTAAGGAAAATTATGTTGATAGTCTTGTTCACCCATGCTCTATTTTGTAGAGAGCAGTGTTCATAAATGTTATGTTCTCGAAGTCTATTTTGTAAAGAGCATATGTTGGCAATGAAGAAAAAATCAAGCCCCCATCCCCTAATTTGTAGAGAGCTGATAAACTCTATTTTGCAGAATAGGGGATACTTGACCACTTGACCGTAAATTGCAAGCTATGAATCGTATTTAGTGGCTATACTGATTGCGGTTTGAAAATATGGACAAATCACCATCAGTTTAACCATACATGGCTGGCGATTAACCATTAAGTGCGGGGAGGGTGAGGAACTGCTGGATCCAACAGTCGCTGTTGAGGGGCTCAACCATGTTGCTGTGCTGCTGCTGGGAAAGAATAATATGCAATTTGGTTGAACGCGTTGATCACATGTTTCGTTATCTGACTGGTTGGGTGAGAACAGGTTCCAACCGAGTCCGTTTTGGCCATAAATTTTGAATGATCGGCCGATGATGGTTGGCCGACGGCGAATGCTGGTGAATGATGGTACCGAATTTTGGGTCCAGCTTTTAATCCGCCAGTTTACACATGAATAGCTGATGGTTTACGAGCAATTGAAGGCTTTGCTGAATATAGGCCCCAATAGGTCAATATGCATTCTTGATTCTAGGAAGCAGACGGATAACTATGGCAGCTGTTGCTCCCTCTATTCGACCGAGACCATTTGGTTTTAATGATCCATGGTGTTTCATCCTTTTCCTTGTTAGTGTTGTTGGTGGAAGTGCTATTCTCATACCTGATGATAAGGGACGAGGATGGATCATTCCTACATCAACGTGATGACTGAACTCGTCCGACTCTTGGGGTGCGTCGGGATGTTAATGACCAATCAAACTATATTCATCTAGTCCATGTAGCAGTTTGGAACTTCACTTGGTTGATATTGGCCCATGCGCACAATACTGGGCCGGGTTTGTGGTGCACCAGACACGCGAGCCGCTCCAGCCATATTTGGGCATGGGTCAAAACCAAGCATCACCAGGGATGACATGGGATGACATGAGATGACATGGCTGACTACAACATCACCAATGCATGATTGATAGGGATTGATAGGGAGAATTTGATGATGATGATGATGATGACGACGACGACGACGACGACGATGATGATGATGATGACCTTGATGAAAATCACCGTTTCAACGAAGGCTGATTCTGTTCACTGTTGGCGTGGACCGCAGATGTGAACCAACTGCGCTTGGAACCACCACACCCTGGTGGACAGCGGCTGTAAGGATCACACCTACAATCGCAGCATCATCAAAGTCTCGCAACTTGGATGCGCCGTCATCACATGGGGTCACTGCACGTTTTTTCATGGCACTGCCATAGGCAGTAGCACTGGGAGAGAGGCCCTGACACCAGTGTTTCTTGAGGGGAAGCGCTTCACAGCTGTGGATGGGTTGGCGTGGGGAGTTTCACAGCTCGGGGCTGATGAGTACCTGGGGATTTTCCCCATTTCCCCGATCCGGCCTACCGACCTCGAAGCCGAAGCAGCTTCAGTGGCACTTTGCCACTTTGCCAAGCCCATCATGTCTGGTTTGCTAACTGACCCCATCTAAGCCCATCATATCTGATAGATGTGTTGTAAGGCCGAGAAACCCATGCGTTGACAGTGCCTCATGCACTGAGGCAGCGCATCAGTGAGTTGTCACAAACGTTGATTCGTCTCAAAGAGCGAAGCGAGCGAAGCGAGCGAAGTGCAACGAGGGATCCAAGTGCAGCGAGCGCAAAACATGGCGATGCACTTGTGGCGGTGCGGAGTTCGGGGATCAATATATTGATTCGAGGTGTGCACTCATCTGGCTGTTGGTGTTTTGTCCCGATTAAAGGTGCCAGTGCTTATTGTGGTAAGTTGAATTCATGAAAGTCCCAGGGTTTGGAGTGGCCATTGATTTGATAAAGAATCGCAGGGCAAGGCATGTCTACTTGCTGCAGCAACCGCAGGGATGACACAAACCGTTGCGGCGGCGACCTGCGATTGCTACAGCTCCTCATTTACCGTTGCTTTTACCTGTTAATGCTACCAGACTTCTTTTGCTATTGCTACTTGTTTCCTAGTAATCTACGGTAGTTGTAAAACTAAAATCCATCGCTAAAGTTATATATGGCAAATCGCTTATGGCAATTTGTGGTAGAAAACCTGGTTCTTACAGCCAAGCTGTTGTTACTCGCAGCTTGCTACCACTAGCTGCAAAAACTGCAGATGTCGAGAAGATCTTGAGCCCTGCCAACCAGCAGTTGGTGTCCTTGGTGCGCGGTGATGCCATCAGAGGGTGACCATTCCAATGATCAGCTGTGGACCCTAGGATACCCTGGGGCCGTATGGGTCACCTATGACATGGAAACATCATCTGGTTGGTGGTTTTGAACATTTTCAACAATTTTACATCTTATGATGTTTAAGAATCGTTGGATCTTTTCAAAAAATGATGGTTCACAATAGGTCATGATAATACTGAATAATGCTTGGACACCAGCCAGTTGGTGGTTTGATTTGTTTACCAATGTGTAGGGATGGTTGTCTCAGTCATATTCTTCACAGGGATTCAGGACACGAAGCAGCCCTGAGCCACGGAATCTCTGTGTTAACCATAGAAGCCATGTGTGGCTGGGACAATCCGTGCCGCATTCCACGACTTCGCTGCAGCTGTTGGCTTTGGACCATGTCTTTGCATGGCGTGACGTAGGATATCCAGCCATGGTTGAGAGTGTAGAGCAAGCAACAATGATGGTTGACAATGGTCCACCCACGGGCGGTTTAGATTAGCTGAATTGATGAATATATGACATTGCCTCGAGTGAGGCTCTAACAAAAAAAGTTTCTTTTCATTGATCAGTCTCTTAAATCCCTTTATCGCGGTCTTTTGATCATTTGTGTTTTTGGCACATGTGCTCCACTATAAATCCATCATAAATCAACCAATACTTGAGCTACAACGGATAGGCAGTGGCTATCAACCAGTACTGATGAATCCCCGCTGCACCAGCAGCTTTTATACGACTCTGGCAGCTTCAAGCCGACAAAAATCCAGCGGCCATGGTCAAACTTGTCCATTAGGCGTGGCCATGGCCGCCAATCCCTCACCAAATAGAGTGTGATTGTGTTTGATGCAACCTTGCTTGCATATCAAGCACCCCTCTATTGACACCATGGCCATCCTCCAAACGATGCCAAAGAACCGCCAATTTTTGATCATGGCTTGCATGGCCGTGCTTGCGCTGTTGCCATAGCTTCGAATACCACATTTCGCTGAAGCGCCGCGACAATGCGTCTCTTGATTGCGTAGCTCAAGGCATGTGGGTTTCTCAAGCCATTCGGGACCCCAAAAATGGTTTGTATGAATTCTAACTGATAAAAGTTGGATGATTTAGTCGGAACATGTCGGAACCCAAACTTGAGAAGCCACCGTATGTGGAAACTCTCGGCTGGTTGCTGATCTGCAATTGAAGTCTCTCGATAGAACAGCTGGACATGTTTGTTTTGATGGGGTGGGCACTCCAACTTTGGTAATCTTGGGGCATCACTGCCCCTCCTTCAGTGCTGGGAAAGCAGGCCTGAACTATCGTCAGACCATTATTGATGATCATTATCCGTCATTGTCGCTTATGCATTTTTCGTTGATAAGGTTTTCTCAGCCATTATCAATCGTCATGTGTTCCTCGCCATTGCTGGTTATAATTTACGATTTTCCATTCTTGCAGGCCATCCATTCGCTGTTGCTAGTTATGGCCATCCAGATGTTTATGATGATATTCCTCATTGTTGCTGGTGATTGTCAACCTCATATGTTCCTAATGATTGCTGATGATGCATTATTCAATATTTTCCATTATTATATCAATATCGTTGTAATCGAACATTGCTGGTGATTATCCAAGATAATCATCATATAATATAAAACTTATATAATGGATAATAAATGGAACATCTCAGATGATCAGCAGCAATGAACACCAGCAATTGTATACAATCTATGCCCGTGAACGGGCAAACCCTCTGGACGCCCCAGCAAAAAAATTATTTATCTATGAATTCCATGACGCATATATGGCTGTGGGTCAAAACCCTGCGCCCCTGGTTCCCCTATCAGTAGCCCTTGTTTTCCCTATCATATATTGCTGGTCATTATTCCCATTATTGGTGGTTGATATTGACTCATAGCCATATGAAGTGCATGTCATGACTGCTGGTTGTTCGCCATGTCGGTGCTCAGGATGCAGTTCCTCAGCCACGTCTTCTTGGCGCAGCTGTGGGTTCCGGACACAGCGCTGGCCGCGCGCACTGAGGCCTGGTTGGGGTTGGTGACCACCGCGCGTTAGGAATCATGGCGAGTTGGGTCAAGCAGTGGAGCATGGTTAGTGTTGGTTAATCATGGTTTAGTATGGTTAAGAATGGTTGGCATAATATTGGTTAGTATGGGTTTATATGGATAGATAATGGTTAAGCATCAGTTTTTTGTGGGGAGACATGAGTAATTCTAGGGAATACTTGCCGGATCTTGCGCTTAATGGAACACAACGGGTACAGGGTGAACTGACCCACCGCCATATGGGTCTATAGTGGGGCCAATGCTGGTTCATGACATTTCAAGCTGTGGCGAATGATGACGTGCGGTGACCCTCCATGCTTCGTAAGGTTGGCTCATCTCAGACCCAGCAGTTCCACCAAGCAGCCACAGCATCAACCCATGCATGTTGAACCATGGATGCCAACCCAGCGTTGATGTGGACCTGGGTGCCCGCCCAGGCCCCCCCACCAACTGGCGGACAACCGAACAGAACCGCCGATGCCTACACCTACATCTGACTCAACCATTCCTGGTTTGCTGAAGTGGCCCTCGGCGAACTGATTCACCCTCGTTAGCCAGCATTCAACTATCATTAAATATCAATCCTGTATTCATGTTATGGTTGGCTATCGGCTATAATCAGCCTTATTTTTAAACTTTTGTTGCGTGGTCAGTGAGAAAGATCCTCACTGACCATCATGAGCCCCCCATGACCTGTCATGAAGCACAGATTGGCCACTCAGTGACCATCAGGAATCGATCAACCACTCATAAACCTGCCGATCAACCCATCATAGGCCCTACCATCAGCCGATCATCAGTCACTAGGAAGGACCCTTGTGATATCGCAGCCCGTCCAGGCACCCTGGGTTGGTTCCAGTCCAGTGCAGCTGCAGCAGCTCTGGGATGCTCAAACGTGCCTCTGAGAAGAGCTGAAGCGGCTACCCTACAGCAACCCCCGGTTGGTTATACTGGTTAATGAGGCTTACATAAGGGTTTTATCAGGTGTTCAAAGGCTTATAAGGGTTTTAAAAGGGTGCTTATATGGGTTTGTTAAACAGCGTATTCGGGTTTTAAACCATGCATTATTGTTACACACCTCTAATGATTGATTATCCGAGAGGAGCTGCAGCAGCCGAATGGTTTGTTAAACTGGCTGCTTGCTAGGCTTTTACAACGCTTTCAAACCATGAATGGTTGAGAAATGTTAAGCAATAATCATTTGTTGAGAAACGATACGTTCAACAACTACTGGTTGGTGGTTTGATTGGCGTTGTTCCTTTTCCCTAGCATCAGCAACTGGTTGGTTGGTTGACACACACATTTTTCACAAGGGTTGAAACCAACAACCAGATGGAATTGACCATCAACCATGGATCCAACATCAATTGCATAAGCATTCCAATGGTTGAGCGATCATCAATGAACCATTAATCAGTGACCAACTTAACCAAATTAACTCACCATCTATCACCAATGAACTTGATGAACTAAACCATGAAGTAGTCATTACCCAGCTTAGAACTGACCAACCCTCGACCAACCCTCAGTCAGCCCTTCACCAATTGGGACGGAGTGGCTGTTAGTTGGACATTCATAATGGTTTATTTATAACAGGACCTATTAACTTATAAATCATGATTAGAAACCCTGTTAGTTGGGCATTAACAAGGGGATAATAAGCAGTGATAGGGGATATACCGACAATAATGGAATTTTTGTTAATTACTATAAATGGTCGACATAAGTGGCGGTTGGTGATTTATGATGATCAATAATGGTTAATAGGGGATAATGAGTAACAGTAAGTCAAACATGAATAACTTACAAACCGTTAGTAGTAACCCTTTTAGTTATAAACCATTATTTTGCTATCAATAGTTTTTAAACCTGTTAGTATTATGACTGCAATAGTGGTTTGTAACCCAGTCATAACCTATTAATAATCGTTAATAATCCCAGTTTAAAACTATTGATCATGGTTAATACGAATGGTTAACATAAGGGATAATCAGCAACAGTAATGATTCAACAACAACTGAGTGGCTGGGTAAACAGAGCTGGTGGGTGGGTTTCTATAGGGGTTTATATCCATTAGCAATGGTCACTAGTAGGGGATATTATCCAACTGAGTGGCTGCAGTGGGTGATGAACAAGAGAAAAACTGCCGATAGTATTGGTCCAAGGTGGGCAGAACCTTCTCGCTTCCGGCTTTGCCATCCCCCACGACTTTTGTACACCATGTAGCCATGTACCCGCTGAAAGGGTTGTTGACGCTGACATTGTTGGTGGCGGTCCGTGGAGTGGATCTACCCGACATTGTCGGGTACTTGACAAACCCTGTTGCGTGGTTTCGTGGACAGCTCCATGACCCACTGGTGCATCAGCCAAAGAAGCTAATGCCAACAGTTCATACCCTGCAGCACATGACGCAGCATGAGTCTGAAGAGAGGTTGCACTTCTTCATGGCCCTGTTCTTCGTCATCTTCTTCACGACCATTATCTTAGGGACTGTGATCATGACCGTAGGGCCGCGCATGAAAGCATGTGTGGGCAGCAGCTACCATCCATTGAGCAGTTCCCGAAGTGGCAGGGTGAAGCGAGTATCCGAGGAAGGCCATGCTGTGGACTTAGAATGGCAGCGAACGCTTGTGGCGATCTCATTTGCAGCAACCCTGACCTCTTGCACAGCCACGTGCATTTGGTCGCTGCGAACTAGTACCCTGAGCAAGAAGACGGGTTTGGACTGGGAGATGTACGCGCTTCTGCTTGCAGGAGGTGGCGCCGCCGTGCTGATTCAAGCAATCTTTGCGGTGAGGTGGCTTCCGAAAGGACAAACCTTTGGAATTTTTGCCTTTGCAGAGGGAGCTTTCGTTTCACTGGCGCCATTCATTTCGGATGCT
>VSDK01027354.1:270324-287136 GCA_009767595.1 Symbiodinium kawagutii
GGCGCCTCGACGCGGCGGCCGTGCACCACGGCCGTGGATACACGCCGCTGCACAACGCAGCGGCCTCGGGCGAAGCGGAGGTGGTCCAGGTGCTCCTCACCGCGAAGGCCTCCGTGGAAGCCAAGAACGTCTTCGGCCACACGCCACTGATGATCGCAGCTGAAGGCAACCGCATTGAAGTGGCGAAGCTGCTGTTGGCCGCCCGGGCTTCGCCCCATCTGGCGGACAACGAGGGCGAGACCCCGCTGAGCGGGGCCAAAGCGTGGAACCGCAGTGAAATGGTCAGTCTGTTGCAGGCTGCTTGAACAAAGAGTGGCAGCCAGTCCATGGATCGTCGGCCAAGTTTCATCGGATTGGTGCAACCTACAGCTGGGCCGAAGTGCCTAGCGGATGAAGCAACTGCACCGTGACTAGAAAAAATGTGCGGGATAGATAGATCAGCGATAATGAATGGCTGGTGTGTTACTATAATTGGTTAATATACAGGATGATAATCTTATTGGACATAGATATCAATATTGTCAATAATGATGGATGGTTTACAGGATGATCACGCTGCCTGATAAAAGAAACATCTTTAGACCGAAAAATCTGCACATCGCAGAACTTCCAAACTTCCAAACTCAAGTGTTGCCACATTTTGCAACTTCCAAACTTGGTCAAACTTTGCCATATTGTGCAACTTCTAAACTTGGTACAACTTCCAAACTTGGTAAAGCATGGTAAAGGTGTTGCCATTGCTTCAGGGGAAACATCGGCCTCGCTCAGGTGCTCAGTTGGACGCCAGCGGCAAAGCAACTGGCCGCAAGCGGGGCGCAACACTTGCGCTTTGGGGGTGATGACTTGCGGGCAAATGACTGGATAATGTGGTGATGTTATAATGATTGGCTGTGAGCGGTTGATGGTGGATCATAGTGATTGGCATGCGAATTGAACATGAGATTCATTACAGGCATGGCATGTCGATTGGATTGAACATTATAGAAATGACCGGTGATCCTTAATCATTGTCAATAGATCCTCGTTGACATTTACCGTACAAATCATACTGGCTTGAGTCCATTATAAATTGTTTTTTCCTATATACTGTTATAAGCTCAAAGGTCGTTGGGTACAAGATGCTTGTAAGGAAAATTATGTTGATAGTCTTGTTCACCCATGCCCTATTTTGTAGAGAGCAGTGTTCATTAATGTTATGTTCTCGAATTCTATTTTGTAAAGAGCATATGTTGGCAATGAAGAAAAATCAAAACCCCATGCCCTAATTTGTAGAGAGCTGATAAACTCTATTTTGTAGAGTAGGAAAAACTTGACCGTAAATTGCAAGATATGAATCGTATTTAGTGGCTATACTACTGATTGTGGTTTGCAAATATGAACAAATCACCATCAGTTTAACCATACATGGCTGGCGATTACCCATTAAGTGTAGGGGGTTTGAGGAAGTGCTGGATCCAACAGTCGCCGGTGGGGGGCTCAACGATGTTGCTGTGCTGCTGCTGGGAAAGAAGAATATGCAATTTGGTTGAAAGCGTTGATCACATATTTCGTTATCTGACTGGTTGGGTGAGAACATGCTACAACCGAGTCAGTTTTGGCCATAGTTTTTGAATGATCGGCCGAAGATGGTTGGCCGACGGCGAATGGTGGTGAATGATGGTACCTAATTCTGGGTCAAGCTTTTAATCCACCAGCTTACGCATGAATAGCTGCGGTTTACGAGCAATTTAAGGCTTGGCCGAATATAGGCCCGAATAGGTCCATATGCATTCTCGATTCTAGGAAGCAGACTCAGACGGACAACTATGGCAAATCTTGCTCCCTCTATTCGAGAGAGAAAATTTGGTTTTCATGATCCATGGTGTTTCAGCCTTGTCCTTGTTAGTGTTGTTGGTGGAAGTGCTATTCTCATACCTGAACAGGGACGAGGATGGATCATTCCTAAATCAACGTGATGACTAAACTCGTCCGATTGTTGGGGTGCGTCGGGATGTTGATGACTAATTAAACTATATATTAATCTATTCTATGCAACAGTTTGGAACTTCACCTGCCCATCGCTTGGTTGGTTGATATTGGCCCATGTGCACAGTACTAGGCCGGGTTTGTGGTGCACCAGACACGCGAACCGTCCCAGCCATATTTGGACATGGGTTAAGACCAAGCATCGCCAGGGATGACATGGGATGACATGGCTGACTACAACACCAATGCATTATTGATAGGGATTGATAGGGAGAATTTGATGATGATGATGATGATCATGATGATGATGATGGTGATGATGATGATGATGATGATGATGATGATGATGATGATGATCACGATGATGATGATCACGATGATGATGATCATCATTTGAACGAAGACTGATTGTGTTCATTTCTGGCCTGTATCACACCCACGAACCAACTGCGCTTGGAACCACCACACCTTGGTGGACTGCGGCTCTAAGGATCACACCTACAATCGCAGCATCATCAAAGTCTCGCGACTTGGATGCGGCGTCATCACATGGGGTCACTGCACGTTTTTTCATGGCATGGTAGTAGCACTGAGAGAGGCCCTGACAGAACCTGCGTTTCTTGAGGGAAAGCGCTTCACAGCTGTGGATGGATTGGCGTGGGGAGTTTCACGGCTCGGGGCTGATGAGTACCTGGGAATTTTCTCAATTTCCCCGATCCGGCCTACCGGACTCGAAGCCGAAGCAGCTCCAGCGTCACTTTGCCAAGCCCATCATGTCTGGTTTGCTGACTGACCCAAGCCCATCTGGTTTGCCAACTGACCCCATCTAAGCCCATCATATCTGATAGTTGTGTTGTAAGGCCGAGAAACCCATGTGTTGACAGTGCCTCATGGACTGAGGCAGCGCATCAGTGAGTTGTCACAAACGTTGCATCGCCTGAAAGAGCGAAGCGAGGCAAGTGTGACGAGGGATCCGAGTGCAGCGAGCACAAAACATGGCCATGCAAAACTTGTGGCGTTGCAGAGTTCAGGGATGGATGTGTTAGATGGAGGTGTACACTCATCTGGCTGTTGGTGTTTTGTCCGGATTAAAGGTGCCAGTGTTCATTGTGGTAAGTTGCATTCATGAAAGTCCCAGGGTTTGGAGTGGCCATTGATTTGACAAAGAATCGCAGGGCAAGTCATGTCTACTTGCTGCAGCAATCGCAGGGATGGCAGAAGCTGTTGCGGCGGCGACCTGCGATTGCTACAGCTCCTCATTTTCCGTGGCTTTTACTTGTTGTTGCTACCAAACTTTTATTGCTATTGCTACTTGTGTCCTAGTAACCTACGGTAGTTGTAAACCTAAAATCAACTTGAATTTGTCATGGCATTTTGTGGTAGTAAACCTGGTTCTTACAGCCAAGCTGTTGTTGCTCGCAGCTTGCTACCACTCGCTGCAAAAACTGCAGATGTCGAGAAGATCTTGAGCCCTTCTAACCAGCAGTGTCCTCGGTGCACGGTGATGCCATCAGCGGGTGACCATGCCAATGATCAGCTGTGGGCCCTGGGATAATTTGGGGCCGTACGGGTCTATGCCTGGGGCCCTATATCAGGGGCCAATGTTGGGGTATGATTTGTTGGGCATATGCAAAATGGATGGCCCCGAGGCCTCGCAGAAGCTCTTAGAAGGTGTTTTCGGTTCTTAGAAGGCGTTCCCTTCTTGGAAGGCCCTTCTTAGAGGCAGAGGCCTTCTTAGAAGGTTAGTTTTAATTAAAAAGTAGATTTAAGGGTACTTAGAACCCCTCTACTTCTAAGAGGTTCTAATAACCCTTGCCGCCTGTAAAGTTGGCTGCGCAGAAGGTCAGCTAGAATACATCCAGGGACGCATCCCCCAACATCAGCCCCTCACTATAGGTCGCTTATGACATGGAAACATCATCTGGTTGGCCGTTTTGAACATGTTCAACAATTTTATGATGGTGAATAGTTGGATCTTTTCAAAAAATAATGGTTGATAGTAGGGGATGATAATGTTGAATAATGCTTGGACAACCGCTAGTTGGTGGTTTGATTTGTTTACCCATGTGTATTGATGGTACTCACTCATATTTTTGAGAGGGATTCAAAACACAAAGCAGCCCTGAGCCATGGAATCTCTGTGTTAACCATAGAAGCCATGCGTGGTTGGGACAGTCCGTGCCGCATTACACTGGCTTCGCCGCAGCTGTTGGCTTTGGACCATGTCTTCGCATGGAGTGTTGCAGGATATCCAGCAATGGTTGAGAGTGTAGAGCAAGCAATGATGATGGTTGACAATGGTCCACCCACGGGCGGTTTTGATTTTCTGAATTGATGAATGAGTGACATTACCTCGAGTGAGGCTCTAACAGAAAAAGATATCTTTTCATTGATTAGTCTCTTGAAATCCCTTTATCGCAGTCTTTTGATCATTTGTGTTTTTGGCACATGTACTCCACTATAAATCGATCATAAATCAACCAATAGTTGCTACAATGGATAGGCAGTGGCTGTCAACCAGTACTCATGCATCCCCGCTGCACCTGCAGCTTTCGAAGCATTCTGGCAGTTTCAAGCCGACAAAAAACCAGCGGCCATGGTCAAACTTGTCCATTAGCCGTGGCCATGGTCGCCAATCCCCCCAAATAGAGTTTGATTGTGTTTGATCCAACCTTGCTTGCATATCAAACACCCCTCTATTGACACCATGGCCATCCTCCAAACGATGCCAAAGAACCGCCAATTTTTGATCATGGCTTGCACGGCAATGCTGGCGCTGTTGCCATAGCTTCGAATACCACGTTTCGCTGAAGCGCCGCTACAATGCGTCTCTTGATTGCGTAGCGCAAGGCATATGGGTTTCTCAAGCCATTTGGGACCCCCAAAATGGTTTGTTTAGTATGAATGCTAACTGACTAATTGGATGATTTAGTCGGAACATGTCGGAACCCAAACTTGAGAAACCACCGTATGTGGAAACTCTCGGCTGGTTGCTGATCTGCAATCTAAGTCTCCCCATAGAACAGCTGGACATGTTTGTTTTGAGGGGGTGGCATGCTGGGAAAGCAGGCCTGAACTATTCTCAGACCATTATTGATGATCATTATCTGTCATTGTCGCTGATGCATTTTTAGTTGATAAGGTTTTCTCAGCCATTATCCATCTTCATGTGTTCCTCGCCATTGCTGGTTATGATCCACGATTTTCCCTTCTTGCAGGCCATCCATTCGTTGTTGCTAGTTATGGCCATCCAGATGTTCATTATCTTCCTCATTATTGCTGGTGATTGTCAACCTCCTATGTTCCTAATGATTGCTGATGATGCATTATTCAATATTTTCCATCATTATATCGTTATAATCCAAGATTGCCCGTGATTATCCAAGATAATCATCATATAACATAAAACTCATATAATGGATGATAAATGGAAACTCTCAGATGATCAGCAGCAATACATGAACACCAGCAATTGAATAATGTTTATCTATCATGATCTATCTATGAATTCCATGACACATAATGAAGATAGATAGATAATGTGTCATTTATTTTCTATCTCATGTCATGACTGCTGCTTGTTCGCCACTTCCCTTGCTCAGGATGCAGTTCCTCAGCCACGTCGCAGCGCTGGCGCAGCTGTGGGTTCCGGACACAGCGCTGGCCGCGCGCGCTGAGGCCTGGTTGGGGGTGACCGCCGCGCTGGTCATGATGGCGAGTTGGATCAAGCAGTTGAGCATGGTTAAAAATGGTTGGCATAATATTGGTTAGTATGGTTTAAGATGGATAGATAATGGTTAAGCATCAGTCTTTCTTGGAGAGACATGAGTAAAAATTCACGGGAATACTTGCCGGAGCTTCCCGCTTATTGATGGAACACCACGGGTACAGGGTGAACTGACCCACAGCCATATGGGTTTATAGTGGTGCCAATGCTGGTTCATGATATTTCATGATGCGGCGAATGATGATTGCTCCAGAATGCTGCAGCCATGGTGACATGCCGTGACCCTCCATCCTTCGTAAGGTTCGCTCCAGTATCAACCCAGTGCATGGTGAACCATTTGGATACCGACCCATCGTTGATGTGGACCTGGGTGCCCGCCCAGGCCCCCCCAAAACTGGCGGACAACCGAACAGAACCGCCGATGCCTACACCTACATTTGATCGGACCATTCTTGGTTTGCTGAAGTGGCCCTCAGCGAACTGATTCACCCTCATTAGCCAGCATTCAACTGTCATTAAATATCAATCATGTATTCATGTTATGGCTGGCTATCGGCTATCGGCTATCAGCCCTTATTTTTCAAACTATTCTGAAGCATTGAGAAAATTCCTCACTGATCATCTTGAGCCCCCCATGACCTATCATAAAGCACACATTGGCCGCTGATTGACCATCATAAACCGATCAACTACTCATAAACCTCCTGATCAACCCATCATAAGCCCTACGAACAGCCCATCTATCACTACTTGGATGTGCACCCCCACGGCTCGTAAGTGGTCACAATTCCCATGGTTTCCAGGGGCTATAGCTACCTTCCAGGGCGTAACTGCGTAGCCAGGCTAGCCATGGCCATAACCGCGGCTGCACATCCATGGCAGCATCCAGGCACCGTGGGTTGGTTCCAGTCCAGTGCAGCTGCAGCAGCTCTGGGATGCGCAAACGTGTCTCGGAGAAGAGCTGAATCAAGCAGCAACCTACCCGCGAGCATGAATTAACCATCAACGATGGTTGATTTAAGTAGCCATTTATGTGAGTTCACCTGAGTTGATACGACTTAATATGAGTGACCAGGAATGAATTACCATGAGTTGAGTTAACCTGAGAAATCACCCATTTATGATTGCCATGTTTACCAGAGGGTAACATCTAGGTAGCCATGAAGCACTAAGTAGTCATTCATCAATTCACTCAACCATCGATTGATCATTGATTTGACTTCACCAGTAGTCATTAACCAGCAGAAAGAAAACCCATTGATCAACCCTTAGTCAACCCTCAACGGTGCCCAACGGTGCCCAACGGCCCAACGGCCCACGCCGTGGCACAACGAGCCGGGTCACATGGCCATGGCGTTGAGGTTGGCGTCCTTCTCAGTGTCTCAGCTGGATGCGTTCGCGGCCATCTACTGGGGAGACTGTCCAGTGCTGTCCAGGGCGCCACCTGGACTGCAGCGGTTTGGGAAGGAGTGGCTGTTGGTTGGACATTCATAATGGTTTATTCATAACAGGACCTATTAACTTATAAATCATGATTAGAAACCCTGTTAGTTGGGCATTAACCAGGGGATAATAAGCAGGGGATATACCGACAATAATGGATGGTTTGTTACTATAAATGGTCGACATAAGTGGCTGTTGGTGATTTTTGATGATGAATAATGGTTAATAGGGGACAATGAGTAACAGTAAGTCAAACATGAATAACTTATAAACCGTTATTAGTAACCGGATAGTTTTAAACCATTATTTTGTTATTAATCGTTTATAAACCTGTTAGTATTATGCCTGTAATAGTGGTTTGTAACCCAGAGATAACTTATTAATAATCGTTAATAGTCCCAGTCAATAACTATTGATAATGGTTATGATTAGGAACCATTATTATACTATTAATAATCCCACTTGTTATGGATAATCCCAGTTATAATCCATTAATAACTATCCCAGCTACATCCCCTTGAGAATGTTGGTATAGTGGCTGTTATTGACTATCAATAATCATTAGTAATGGTTAAGAGGGGATAATAGTTTTGATAATGGTTGACATAGGGGATAATCAGCAACGGTAATGATTCAACAACAACACAGCTGGTTGGTGTTTTCTTAAATAGGTGTTTTTTATCCGTTAATAATGGGTAATAATAGAGGATAGTGGCTGCAGTGGCTGATGAACAAGGGAAAAAATGCCAATAGTATTGGCTCAAGGTGAACAGAACCTTCTCGATTCCGGCTTTGCGATCCCCCACGCCTTTTGCACACCATGTAGCCATGTACCCGCTGAAAGGGTTGTTGACGCTGACATTGTTCGTGGCGGTCCATGGGGTGGATCTACCCGACATTGTTGGGTACTTGACAAACCCTGTTGCGTGGTTTCGTGGAAAGCTCCATGACCCACTGGTGCATCAGCCAAAGAAACTGATGCCAACAGTTCATACCCTGCAGCACATGACGCAGCATGAGTCTGAAGAGAGGTTGCACTTCTTCATGGCCCTGTTCTTCGTCATCTTCTTCACGACTATTCTCTTAGGGACTGTGATCATGACCGTAGGGCCGCGCATGAAAGCATGTGTGGGCAGCAGCTACCATCCATTGAGCAGTTCCCGAAGTGGCAGGGTGAAGCGAGTATCCGAGGAAGGCCATGCTGTGGACTTAGAATGGCAGCGAACGCTTGTGGCGATCTCATTTGCAGCAACCCTGACCTCTTGCACAGCCACGTGCATTTGGTCGCTGCGAACTAGTACCCTGAGCAAGAAGACGGGTTTGGACTGGGAGATGTACGCGCTTCTGCTTGCAGGAGGTGGCGCCGCCGTGCTGATTCAAGCAATCTTTGCGGTGAGGTGGCTTCCGAAAGGACAAACCTTTGGAATTTTTGCCTTTGCAGAGGGGGCTTTCGTTTCACTGGCGCCATTCATTTCGGATGCTTATGATACCTTGAAGGACACCATTTTCTGTTTTCTCTGCTTCCAATCTCAGTTCTTGATTCTGAAGGTTATTGGTGCAGTGAGTTGGTTGTATTTGGTGGCCATTCATATTTGCTTCATTCGATCGGATGACACTCTGGCAGAGCTGGCTGGGTGCTATTTGCCAGTGCTGAGTGCCCTCCCCAAGCCTGAAGTCCGAGGAGACAATCACTGCTGTGAAAGTGGATGGAATGCTGCGTTGCTGCTGCTTTATAAGCAGACAACTCCAACCAAGCGAAAATTGCTCGTCATCGAGAACTTGCCGCAGGCATTGTTTTCGATCATCTTCCTGTTCCTTGAAGGAGGGTCTATTTTCGTTGGGGTCATCAATTTGGGGATTCCCGTTGCCCAAATTGGAGCAGCCGTTGTTTTCTTCCGGCCTTTGCTGAATTTGGTCGCCCCCGAGCTTGGAAAGAAACTCTCGACTTTCTTGAAGAAACCAGATTTCTTGAAAGCAAAGCAACTGTGGGAGGAGGTCTTCCGCGGAGATTACGACCTTCTCAGAAAGGCATTGCCTCAGCTGCGCGACGTGCCTTTGGTGAAAAAGTTGCTGAAAGAATTGAAGCCAAAGCAGAAGGATGGGCGATCATGTCTTCCCTGTTGGTTCTTTGCTTCATTTGGTCAGCTTCAAGGCGCTCGTCCCCAAGATGCTGTAGAGGATGCTGAGCTGGATCTGAACACTGACGAGGGGCTGGAAATCTTCGGTGTGGGTCTTCAAATAGCGATTGAAAATCAGGGAGACCTCCACAACGTGGACAGTCCTGCCAACCGCGGGATCTGCCGCGCGGCGCGCGACGGCGACGTCGCTGCAGTGCGGGGCTTCCTGCGCCTCGACGCGACGGCCGTGCACCGCAGCGATGGCTTTGGATGGACAGCGCTGCACAACGCAGCGGCCTGCGGCCAAGCGGAGGTGGTCCAGGTGCTCCTCGGCGCGAAGGCCTCCGTGGACGCCAGGAACGGCTCAGGCGACACGCCGCTGAGGATTGCAGCTTGGACCAACTCCATCGCAGCTCGGAACAACCACATCGAAGTGGCGAAGCTGCTGTTGGCCGCCCGGGCTTCGCCCCATCTGGCGAACAACTTCGGCGAGACCCCACTAAGCTGGGCCGACAAGAGCAACCTCAGTGAAATGGTCAGACTTTTGGAGGCTGCTTGAACAAAGGGTGGCCACGAGTCCATGAATTGTCGGCCAAGTTTCATCGGATTGGTGCAACCTACAGCTGGGCCGAAGTGTCTAGCGGATGAAGCAACTGCACCGTGACTAGGGAAAAATGTGGGACATAGCTGGACCTGCGGGATGGTGATGGAGAGAGAGAGAGAGATCAACAATAATGAATGGCTGGTTTGTTACATTTTGAATGGTTAACATGCAGGATGATAATCTTTTTGAGCTTATCAATAATGATGGATGGTTTACAGGATTATCATGCTGCATGATAAAAGCAACATCTTCAAACCGAAACACCTGCACATCGCAGAACTTCCCAACTTCCAAACTCAAGTGTTGCCGTAGTTTGCAATTTCCAAACTTGGCAAAGCATGGTAAAGCGTGGTAAAGCATATGCAGTTATACTCATTGTGTTGCCATTGCTTCAGCGAAACATCGGCCTCGCTCAGGTGCTCAGTTGGACGCCAGCGGCAAAGCGACTGGCCGCAAGCAGGGTGCAACAGGGGTGCTTTGGGGGTGATGACTTGCGGGTAAACGACAGGATAATGTGGTGATATAATGGTTGACATTTACCTTACAAATCATATGGGCTTGAGTCTTGTATAAATTGGTTTTTCCTATACTGCTATAAACTCATAGGTTGTTGGGTACAAGATGTTTGTAAGGAAAATTATGTTGATAGTCTTGTTCACCCATGCCCTATTTTGTAGAGAGCAGTTTTCATTAATGTTATGTTCTCGAATTTTATTTTGTAAAGAGCACATGTTGGCAATGAAGAAAAGATCAAAACCCTGTGCCTTAATTTGTAGAGCGCTGATAAACTCTTTCTTGTAGAGTAGGAAGTACTTGACAGTAAACTGCAAGCTATGAATCGTATTTAGTGGCTATACTGATTGTGGTTTGTAAATATGGACAAATCACCATCAGTTTAACCATACATGGCTGGCGATTCACCATTAAGTGTGGGGAGGGTGAGGAACTGCTGGATCCAACAGTCGTTGTTGAGGGGCTCGACGATGTTGCTGTCCTGCTGCTAGGAAAGAATAATATGCAATTTGGTTGAAAGCGTTGATCACATGTTTCATTATCTGACTGGTTGGGTGAGAACATGTTACAACCGAGTCCGTTTTGGCCATAGTCTTTGAATAATCGGCCGAAGATGGTTGGCCGACGGCGAATGGTGGTGAATGATGGAACCCAATTCTGGGTCCAGCTTTTAATCGACCAGTTTACGCATGAATAGCTGATGGTATACAAGCAATTTAAGGCTTGGCTGCATATAGGCCCGAATAGGTCCATATGCATTCTTGATTCTAGGAAGCAGATGGATAACTATGGCAAATGTTGTTCCCTCTATTCGACCGAGACCATTTGGTTTTCATGATCCATGGTGTTTCATCCTTGTCCTTGTTAGTGTTGTTGGTGGAAGTGCTATTCTCCTACCTGATAAGGGACGAGGATGGATCATTCCTAAATCAACGTGATGACTAAACTCGTCCGACTGTAGGGGTGCGTCGGGATGTTGCTGACTATTTAAACTATGGCATAACGCCCTCGTGGTTAAAGTTGAATGAGGGTAATGTTCTTTTTCAATGCAGTTTTGGCTCTCAGCTGATGAGCGGTGGGGGGGGCCCAGGCCCCCTGGTGCTGGCCATTCGCCGCCTTGAACGGTTGGTGAGTGGGGCCGGCTTCCCTGAGAGCCTTCGGGAAGGTGCACTCAATCGGGTGCGCCAAATCTACTTCGAGCTCGAGGACCAGATCGAGCTCTTGCACTCACCCCCTCCGGCTGCGGCAGCAGCGACAGGGGGGGGCCATCCAGAAGCGGCGCCCAAGAACCGCAAAGACCCAGGGGAGGGAACATATCCTCCTGAAAAAGGCGCCGAGGACAAGCACAAGTCGGACAAGAGGAGCAGAGGCAGGGAGAGATCCAAAGAAAAAAGGAGAAGAAGAAGGAGATCAAGGGGCACGGAAGAGACCAAGGAACACGAGCGTGGAAAGTCACAGAAGGAGAAGAAAAAGAGGTCGCGCGCCAAGGAGTTGCCATCTGTGACACCTCCAGCCCCGCATCGACGGGCCCATCGTGAAACAAGCCCGAAACAGAAAAGAGAGAGATCACGCAGGGGAGACCGAAGATCTCCTGAAAGATCAGAAAGAAAGAGCAGGGAATCCAGCCGAAAAGAATCTCCTGATAGACAAAAGGGGAGAGAAAGAAGCAGGCAGAGACAGCACTCTCCTGAGTCCAAAAAGGGGAGAGAGGACAAAGAAGAAAGAAGAGAGAGGACAGAGAGGAGCCCACGGAAGGAGACAGATCGAAAGAAAGAACGGTCTGACTCTCCTAGAGGAAAGCCTCCCACCGAAGAAGAGTGGGACGAAGGTGAGGAGTCAGAAGAAAAAGAAGTGGACATCCCGGTGAAAGAAGAGTCAGAGAGCGTGGACTTTTCAGGTGAGGAGAAGCACAAAGGAGTCAAAGAGGCAAGAGTAAGACTCACTGATAACGGGACACCTCCTGAGGAACCAAGCGGAAAGGCTGAGGAAAAAGATCCGCAGACAGAACTTCAGTCTAGTTCTTGGAGGGGAGGTGGAGCGGATCCGGGGAGTACCGCACCTAGGACTCCTGAGCGAGACCGCCCCAAGTCCTCTAAGGGGAGAGAGAGGTCTCCTGAGAGAAAAGAGAGGCCCCGAGGAACAGGGAATTGGCACCACTGGACTCCTGGACCGAGGCGCTATTGGGGAGGCCAGTCAAGAGTGGACGCACCTCCTGGGAACTTCAATCCTCCTCGTCAGGCGAAGAGAGGCAAAAACAAAGGGAGGCAGAAGAAGTTCCGGTCACGTAGCTTGAGGGAGTTCGGGTACGACGGCAGCCGGAAAGTGGCAAGACAAGCCCACTTTGAACGTCGACCCCGTGGATGAGGCGACGACGTCCTGCAGCAGCACCTCCTGCACTTAGGCGACCATCGGCCCGAGTTCCTGGACAAGTTCTACCTGCGGTGGACCCCATTGAGATCAGTGAGCGATTTCATCGAAAAGAGGTGATCGACGTAGTTGATTGCCCATTGTCGCTCTTGGAACCAGGAACTTGGATTCGAGCCCGAGGAGCCAAGTACGAGGGAGGAGAGATCGACTTTGCCGGCCGCGTGAAGACCATCCAGGTGGAAGGGACAAATTGGGAGGTGCTAGCAACACCCACAGGGACCCAATCAGAGGAGTTGTTGAGATATTGCACCTCTGTGGCTGCACCGGTGATCCGGTGTCATCTCTGTAGACGAGATTGTGATCGTCGTCGAACCTCCCCAGACTTCATCCACTTGGTGACCCTTCAGAAGGTTGGTGAAGGGGAGGCTCTTACTTGGGAGAAGAACCTCCTGGAAGAAGACGAATTTCCCTGCCTGCGAGAGGCCCAGGCAGAATGGAAAGGGACCGGAAAAGGAGAAGCGAAAAAGAAGAAAAAAGAAAGCAGCAGCTCATCCTCTCGCAAGAAGAAGAAAAAGAAAGCAAAAAAGAAAGAGAAAAAAGAGAAAGAGCAGCAGAGTGCCTTGGGGGGCAAGAGCAACTCCCTCAAGCCCCTGGAATCCCTGTACTCCGGCACGGGGTTAGACCCATGCCCAGATCGGCGTCGCCGATTGAGGAAGCAGGTGAAGAAAAAGCTGAAGCGGGAGAAGGACTCCTCCAGCGGCTCAGGGAGTTCGACATCCGACGGGGAGGCTGGCCCCATAGAGGTCAGTCTCCTGGAACAACGGTCGAAGATACAACGAATAGCGGAAATGGCACCAGGGCTGCTGACATCGGAGTCGGTGCAAGCAATGAAAGACCACTTGCTCCAGGCGAGTGGTACACCGTGGGGTGTGGAGGACAAAACCCTCCCCCCTTTGATGCTCCAGTACGTGCGTCAGCATTTACTTCCAAAAGCATCCCCGCCAATCGCACGGGAACTGTGCACTATGGCAACTGCGGCAGACAACCTACTGCTGGGTCGTCCAGCAGAGGCGGCGGACATCTTGAGCCAGCGAATCAAAAGTTTGGAAATGTCCTTGAGTGGACATACGTGGATCACCTCGCAACGGGTGGAAATACTTCCACGTACCGAACAAGGCATCGCTGGAAGGGGAGAGGTGCAAGTCGCACAAAAAGAAGCTCTCCTGGACCACAAGGCGAAGGGGGCAGCCTCCACGAACCCCGAGAAAGGAGGAAAAAAGGAAAACAACAAAGCAAAGGCAAAGAAAGAGAAAAGGGAAAAGGCAAGGGCAAGAGTCCAAAGGAGGATGCCAAGAAGAGTGGTTAGAGAAGGGACCACGCCAAGCTTCAGAAGAAAGGGTGGCCTCTCCTGTGAAGAAAAAACGAAAAAAGGGGAGTTGGCCAAGGGAAGATTCTCCTGAGGTAAGAGGGGAGAGTGAGGGTGAAGGAACGCCCCGTGAGCCGCCCAGTGACTCGGTTAGTCCCGCTGTCCCGGGGAGCCATCAAAAAGATGCTCCTGACCAAGCCTCAAAGAGGCTGGATTCCTGTACAGATAAAGAAAAGGATCTCCAAATGTCCGGAAGCCAAAAAGAAAATGGGCCAAGAAGAAAACAGTTTCACCAAAAGGAAGGTCAAGCTGCCACTTGGCCAACCGAACCTGCAGGCATTTTGCCATGTAGTTTTTCCAGTGTAAAGGAAGATGTACCCAACAACCTCTCAGGCTTGGGCCGAGAGATCTCCGGAGAAAAGACTGAATTTCAGCCTCAGCCGTTGGGAGTGGAACATGTTTTGGGTTGGGTTAGTGATAGGATAGACCTTTTTAACGAGGAGCTTTGCCGGGGCCTGCCCACGGGTACGCTTTTTCCGTTACCCACGTCTATGCCTATCCTAGCTCGCCTGTTTCCCCCCAAATACGGTCATGGCTTGTCTGTGTTTAGGTCCTTGGTGGTTGGTTTGAACTCTTTGAATGGAGAAGGTTTGATTAATGAAGTTAAACCTAGTCCGTTTCAAGAAAAAGTTCTCCGAAACCTCGCTGATAGCTGTGTAAGAGTTTTGGATTGGAAAGTTGAACTGTCGGATTTTTCTTGGGGCGATTTCTGGAAGGTCAAGGGAATTGATTACAAAGGTGATGAAGTGTTGACTGCCAGATCCATTAGCTGGCAATCGGTCGCACCTGCGTTGCCCGCGGAAGTGGGTGGAGTGGCTTTGACGGATTTGGTGGAGTTGGGCTCACTTCATTACGTTTTCAATTTTCCTAACTATCTTGTTGACCCAAGCGATCAAGTTTATGTTCGACCTCCCAAGGTTATGGTGGACCCATTGGACTGGGAGCCACTGTGTGCCAACCTGTTGTCGCGAGGAGTTTTCAGCATGGTACATGAGGACGACATTTACAAAGTTGATGGGAAACCACTTTTGAACGGACTTTTTGGCGTATCAAAACAGGAATTTTCTGCAGAAGGCGTGGAAATCATGAGGATTATTATGAATTTAGTCTCTTTGAATGCCATTTGCAGAAGTTTGGACAGTGACATCTCTACTCTTCCTTCGTGGGCCACTATGGCCCCCTTGGAACTTTCGGTGGATGAAGACCTGGTGGTGTCCAGCGAAGATGTACGCTGTTTCTTTTACATTTTTAAAATTCCTGAGGAGTGGTACCCATTTCTGGCGTTCAATCGACCCCTTCCTGAAGGTCTTGGTGGTAAACGGCCTGGTCGTTGGTATCCTTGTAGTGCGGTGTTACCTATGGGCTTTAAGAACAGCGTTTCTTTAGCACAGCATGTACACCGTGTGATCACAAAGGGAGCTCTGACACGGCTAGGTTTGGGACAGGAGATGGAGTTAAGGAAGGACAAAAATTTTCCAACTGCAAATCCCCTGTTTCGAGTCTACCTTGACAACTTTGACGAGCTGTGTCGGGTTTCAAAGGGTTGCGCAGCAGCAATTGCAGGAACTGTGTCTCCATTGGTGTCAAGTCTTCGTGAAGAGTATTGCTTGCATAAGGTTCCCCGCCATGCAAAAAAGAGTGTGAGTTCGCAATGTCAGGCCGAGGTGCAAGGTGCTATCATAGATGGCGTCAAGGGCCTCGTGTTTCCCAAACCGGAAAAAGCTCTGCGATATGCTTATCTCGCGAAGAAGTTGCTGGAGCAAGGAAGTTCTACTCAGAAACAAGCTCAAGTTGTTGCAGGTGGCCTGGTTTACCTAGCCATGTTCAGGAGACCTTTGCTTGGAAGCCTGAATCACATATGGACCTTTATCACAAGTTTTGAAGGCTATCCCCCGGTGGTTCGCTTCAACATCCCCCCTGAAGTCATGGAAGAGATTGCCCGATTTGTTGCACTTATTCCATTGGCATGTATCAATTTGCGTAGTCAAGTGTCTTCAGTGGTCACAGCGAGCGACGCGTCAACAACTGGTGGAGGTCTTACAGCATCATGTGGTGTGACTCCCATGGGAGCAGTGGCGGCACAGTGTGATGTTAGAGGTGACGTGGTTGAGCCGGTGGACATACCTCAGGTGCTGACTGTTGGATTGTTCGACGGTATTGGGGGACTCCGTGTCGCAGCCGACGCGTTAGGCTGGAATGTTGTAGGACATATCTCAGTCGAGTCTTCTGATCAAGCAGCACGAGTGGTCGAAAGTAGGTTCCCAAGTACCATTAGGGTCACTGATGTTCGAAACGTCACACCTGACTTGGTAAAGGAGTGGTCCCTCAAGTTTTCACAAGTGTCTGTCATCGCGTTAGGAGCGGGGCCTCCGTGTCAGGGAGTGTCAGGTTTAAATGCATCAAAGAAAGGTGCCCTCAAAGATGCTAGGAGTTGTCTTTTCCAACACGTTGGTCCAATCCGAGATATGTTTAAAGAAGCGTTTCCGTGGGCACAAGTGCGCTGTCTCATGGAGTCGGTGGCTTCTATGTCTCAGGAAGACGAGCGTGTGATGACTCAGCATTTTGGGGAAGAGCCTGTGTTCATAAACTCCTGTGATGTTTCCCTTGCAAACCGACCACGGTTGTACTGGTTTGATTGGGAAATTCCTGC
>VSDK01027354.1:287172-305366 GCA_009767595.1 Symbiodinium kawagutii
CTGCTGATTCAGATGGAGTATTCAGTACACTTGAGTCTGGACGGACCAAAGTCACCTTGAGTTCACAAAGTGACCCGCGTGACTATTTGAAACCAGGATGGCGAAAAGTAGCCTCGCAACCTTTTGCCACTTTTACCACGTCTAGACCAAGTACAAAACCTCCTTACAAACCAGCCGGATTTCACCAGTGCACCGAAGCGGAATTGTCTCGGTGGGAACAAGACATGTACAGATATCCGCCCTATCAATATCAGGAACATTTCTGTTTGGTAAACAAGCACCAGCAGTTGCGGCTGTTGGATGCTGAGGAACGTGAAGCCATTATGGGCTATCCAAGGAACTACACTGTGCAATGTGTTCCAAAGAGCCAGCAAGGAACCCAAACGCATGAGGATTTGCGATGCACGTTGGTAGGCAACTCGTGGAATGTGCCCACTGTTGCGTGGATTTTGTCTCAAATTGGCTCTGTACTTGGTTTAAATCCCAAGCTGACAGCTCAAGAGATTGTTCAAAGAACAGCTCCGGGAGCCACCACAAACTTTCAAACGTTTTTGTTGCGACCTGCTTTCAAACACTCGCGTTTCAAACCCGAAACCAGCAATGAGATGTTGCTCGTGCGTAAACTTTTAACGCAGGTCAGTATGAAGGGAGAAGATTTGTTACTACAAGCTTCTTCCGAAGATAATGTCCGGTATTATAGGTTGCACGCGTCCATTCCCGCAAAATTGTGGGAAATGGCGTACCATTGCTTCTTGGCGTTGGCACGGTAGCCCTGAGCATATAAATGCCTTAGAGTTAAGAGCGGTCTTGACGTCACTCAGATGGCGCTTGGTGAAGAAACAGGTTTTGAATAGTAAATTTGTGCATTTGATTGATAGTTTGGTATGCCTCCATTCCCTAAGCAGAGGAAGGAGTAGCAGCCGTAAGCTAAAACGTACCTTGTTGCGCGCTAACGCTTTGCTTCTTGCCACCAACTCTCAGGTGGTGTGGACGTATGTCCACACCAAGCAAAACCCGGCGGACGAGCCGTCGCGCCGTCCGCGTAAGCGTAAGTGGAATGCCTAAAAGGCACCTCGAAGCGCGCACGCAAGAAGCTAGAGCTGAAGCCCGTAAACAACTTGGTACGTTGAAAAGTTTGACCGTCCAACCTGTCACTCGTGCACGATATGAACAAAGTTTAAACCTGTTTTTCCAATACTTGAAAGAGGAACAACTCCTGATACCGCGCAAAGCCGGGGAGTTTGATCCGGTTGTAGCTGACTACTTGGAACATCTGTGGGCCAAAGGCCACGGACGTTCTTCTGCTTCTAATGTCTTGGCTGCGTTACAGGATCAGCAGCCCCAACTTAAAGGCAAACTGCCGCAGAGCTGGCATTTGTTGAAAGCATGGGTCACGAACGAAATACCGAATCGTGCTCCCCCTCTTCCTAGAGATGTCCTATACTCAATGGTAGGTTATGCGCTGTTCAAAGAATGGCATGCTATGGCATTATCATTCCTGTTGGCCTATTATGGTCGTTTGCGCACTGGGGAGTTGTTGAATGTAAAAGCACGTCATGTTTCTGTTCAGCAGCCCAAAGGGCCTGCCGTCATTTCGTTGGGACTCACTAAAAGTGGGAAGCGACAAGGATCGGCTGAATCCGTCACTGAATATAATGAAGATCTATGTCGAAGATTGCACCAATGGGCCCAAAGGACTTCCCCATCCACGTCTTTGACCGGTTCGCCTTACCGTTGGCGAAAACAATTCTCAGATATTTTAGACTCTTTAAATTTCAGTGATTGGGATTTTAGACCTTATTCTCTTCGTCGTGGTGGAGCCACGGATATGTTTAAACATGAAGGGGCTTTTGACCGCCTGCTGGTGGTTGGACGGTGGCAGTCTGCAAAAACCGCAAGGGTCTATCTGAACGAAGGCCTGTCGGTATTGGCAGAGTTGCATCTGCCTTGGTCCCGTTTTTCTACGAATCTCAAAAATCAATATTTAACATCCCTACGTCAGCCGTTGCCAAACCTTGAGCCCGGCGTAAAACGCCAGGCCAGGGGGACGCGGAAGAAGAAGCGTACAAAAATTCCGAGCGAAATGGTGGGGTAAGTTTCTGTAAGAAACACTTTAAAATGGCTACACTTTTGCCTTGGGTGTGGCCGGGCTTTAGTGTGAGCTAACCAGCTAACGACAACAACAGGAAATCGAAGAAATGCAAAGGAGTTGCATTCCACCTTTTGCCCTGTGGATTGGTTTTTCTTGGGTGTGGCCGGAAAAATCAATCAAGGCAAAAAATCTAGAACGTTCAAGATGAATTTTTCTCGATAGAGCCTCATGGCTGAGTCTCGTTTTGACAGAAATTGTCCTGGCAAAGCTGAAAAAAGATGAGTGACCGAGCTGAAACTTTGGCATAACGCCCTCGTGGTTAAAGTTGAATGAGGGTAATGTTCTTTTTCAATGCAGTTTTGGCTCTCAGCCCCTCCCACTGCGTTTTTCCCACCCGTTTTCTTCTGGAAGAAGAAGCGTACAAAAATTCCGAGCGAAATGGTGGGGTAAGTTTCTGTAAGAAACACTTTAAAATGGCTACACTTTTGCCTTGGGTGTGGCCGGGCTTTAGTGTGAGCTAACCAGCTAACGACAACAACAGGAAATCGAAGAAATGCAAAGGAGTTGCATTCCATTTTTTGCCCTGTGGATTGGTTTTTCTTGGGTGTGGCCGGAAAAATCAATCAAGGCAAAAAATCTAGAACGTTCAAGATGAATTTTTTCTCGATAGAGCCTCATGGCTGAGTCTCGTTTTGACAGAAATTGTCCTGGCAAAGCTGAAAAAAGATGAGTGACCGAGCTGAAACTTTATTCATCTAGTCCATGTAACAGTTTGGAACTTCAGGTGCCCATTGCTTTGTTGGTTGATATTGGCCCATGCGCACAGTACTAGGCCGGGTTTGTGGTGCACCAGACACGCGAGCCGCCCCAGCCATATTTGGGCATGGGTTAAAACCAAGCATCACCAGGGATAACATGGGATGACATGGGATGACATGGCTGACTACAACATCACCAATGCATGATTGACAGGGATTGATAGGGAGAATTTGATGATGGTGATGGTGATGATGGTTGTGGTGGTGGTGGTGGTGGTGGTGGTGGCGGTGATGACCTTGATGAAAATCACCGTTTCAACGAAGACTGATTGTGTTCATTTCTGACATGTATCACACCCATGAACCAACTGCGCTTGGAACCACCACACCTTGCTGGACCGCGGCTGTAAGGATCACACCTACAATCGCAGCATCATCAAAGTCTCGCGACTTGGATGCGGTTTCATCACATGGGGTCACTTGCACGTTTTTTCATGGCACTGCCATGGTAATAGCACTGGGAGAGAAGCTTTGACACCTATGTTTCTTGAGGGGAAGCGCTTCATAGCTGTGGATGGGTGGGTTGGCGTGGGGAGTTTCACTCAAAGCCGAAGCAGCTTCGGCACTTTGCCAAGCCCATTTGGTTTGCTAACTGGCCCCCATCTAAGCCCATCATATCTGATCGTTGTGTTGTGAGGCCGAGAAACCCATGTGTTGACAGTGCCTCATTCACTGAGGCAGCGCATCAGTGAGTTGTCACAAACGTTGAAGCGCCTGCGCGAGCGAAGCGTGCGAAGCGAGGCAAGTGCGACGAGGGATCCGAGTGCAGCGAGCACAAAACATGGCGATGCAAAACTGGTGGCGTTGCAGAGTTCGAGGATGGATGTGTTAGATGGAGGTGTGCGCCCATTTGGCTGTTGGTGTTTTGTCCGGATTTAAGGTGCCAGTGCTTATTGTGGTAAGTTGAATTCATGAAAATTCAAGGGTTTGGAGTGGCCATTGATTTGAGAAAGAATCGCAGGGCAAGGCATGCCCACTTGCTGCAGCAATCGCAGGGATGACACAAACTGTTGCGGCGGCGACCTGCGATTGCTACGGCTCTTCATTTACCGTGGCTTTTACTGGTTATTATTGCTACCAAACTTCTATTCCTATTGCTACTTGTTTCCTAGTAATCTACGGTAGTTGTAAAACTAAAATTTATCGCTAAAGTTATGGAAATCTTTGTAGTAAACCTGGTTCTTACAGGCAAGAGCTCTAGCTGCAAAAATTGCAGATATCGAGAAGATCTTGAGCCCAGCAGTTGGTGTCCTTGGTTCTTGCAGCCAAGCTGTTGTTACTCGAAGCTTGCTACCAACCACTAGCTGCCAAAACTGCAGATGTCGAGAAGATCTTGAGCCCTGCTAGAGGGTGACCATTCCAATGATCAGCTGTGGACCCTGGGGCCGTATGGGTCACCTATGACATGGAAACATCATCTGGTTGGTGGTTTCAAACATTCTCAACAAATTTATTATGGTCAAGAATAGTTAGATCTTTTCAGAAAATGATGGTTCAAAATAATTATATAAGGGACAATAATTCTGAACAATTCTTGGACAGCCGCCAGTTGATGGTTTGATCTATTTACCAATGTGTAGGGATGGTTGACTCACTCATATTCTTCACAGGGATTCAAAGCAGAAACCAGCCCTGAGTCAACCATAGAAGCCATGCGTGGTTGGGACAGTCCGTGCCGCATTCCACTGGCTTCGCCGCAGCTGTTGGCTTTGGACCATGTCTTCGCATGGAGTGTCGCAGGATATCCAGCAATGGTTGAGAGTGTAGAGCAAGCAACAACGATGGTTGACAATGGTCCACCCACGGGCGGTTTTGATTAGCCGAATTGATGAATGACATTGCCTCGAGGGAGGCTCTAACAGAAAAAGATGTCTTTTCATTGATTAATCTCTTGAATCTCTTTATCGCAGTCTTTTGATCACTCGTGTTTTTGGCACATGTACTCCACTATAAATCCTCATAAATCAACCAATACTTGCTACAATGGATAGGCAGTGGCTATCAACCAGTCAGTACTGATGAATCCCCGCTGCACCAGCAGCTTTTATACGACTCTGGCAGCTTCAAGCCGACAAAAAACCAGCGGCCATGGTCAAACTTGTCCATTAGGCGTGGCCATGGTCGCCAATCCCTCACCAAATAGAGTGTGATGGTGTTGATCCAACCTTGCTTGCATATCATACACCCCTCTATTGACACCATGGCCATCCTCCAAACGATGCCAAAGAACCGCCAATTTTTGATCATGGCTTGCATGGCCGTGCTTGCGCTGTTGCCATAGCTTCAAATACCACGTTTCGCTGAAGCGCCGCGACAATGCGTCTCTTGATTGCGTAGCGCAAGGCATGTGGGTTTCTCAAGCCATTCGAGACCGCCAAAAATGGTTTGTTTAGTATGAATTCTAACTGACTACTGTTGGATGATTTAGTCGGAACATGTCGGAACCCAAACTTGAGAAGCCAATGTATGTGGAAACTCTCGGCTGGTTGCTGATCTGCAATTGAAGTCTCCCGATAGAACAGCTGGACATGTTGGGATGGAGGGGGTGGGCACTCCAACTTTGGTAATCTTGGGGCATCACTGCCTGTCCTGCATCAGTGCTGGGAAAGCGGGCCTGAACTATCCTCAGACCATTTTGATGATCATTATCCGTCATTGTCGCTTATGCATTTTTCGTTGATAAGGTTTTTTAAGCCGTAATTATCAATCGTCACGTGTTCCTCGCCATTGCTGGTTCTGATCCACGATTTTCCATTCTTGCAGGCCGTCCATTCATTGTTGCTAGTTATGGCCATCCAGATGTTCATGATATTCCCCATTGTTGCTGGTGATTGTCAACCTCATATGTTGCCAAATGATTGCTGATGATGCATTATTCAATATTTTCCATTATTATCGTTATAATCCAACATTGCTGGTGATTATCCAAGATTATCATGGACAATAAATGGAGAATCTCAGATGATCAGCAGCAATACATGAACACCGGCAATTATACAATCTACCTATCACTACCCATCTATGAATTCCATGACGCATATATGAAGATAGATACATGAGGGTCATTATATGATTATAACAGATTATATGAATGTAGATAATGGCCACATAATGAAGATAGATATAGATAATGTGTCATTTATTTTCTATCATTATCTATCTCATGTCATGACTGCTGCTTGTTCGCCATTTCGGTGCTTAGGATGCAGTTCCTCAGCCACGTCTTCTTGGCGCAGCTGTGGGTTCCGGACACCGCAGCGCTGGCCGCCCGCGCTGAGGCCTGGTTGGGGTGGGTGACCACCGCGTGTTAGGAATCATGGCGAGTTGGGTCCAGCAGTTGAGCATGGTAAGTGTTGGTTAATCATGATTAATATGGATAAGAACGGTTGGCATAGTATTGGTCAATATGGCCGAATATGGATTAATAATGGTTAAGCATCAGTTTTTTGTGGGGATGCATGAGTGAAAATTCTAGGGAATACTTGCCGGATCTTGCCGCTTAATGATGGAACACAACGTGTACAGGGTGAACTGACCCACAGCCATATGGGCTTATAATGGCTGTCATCAAATATTCATGTTATTATTGGCTATCAGCTATCGGGTATCAGCCCTTATTTTTTCAACTATTCTGAAGCATTGAGAAAAATCCTCGCTGACAATCATGAGCCCCCCATGACCTATCATAAAGCACACATGGACCACTCATTGACCATCATAAATCGATCAACCACTGAAAAACTTCCTGATCAACCCATCATAAGCCCTACGGCCCTACGAACAGCCCATCTATCACTACTTGGATGTGCACCCCCACGGCTCGTAAGTGGTCACAATTCCCATGGTTTCCAGGGGCTATAGCTACCTTACAGGGCGTAACTGCGTAACGAACCATGGCCATAACCGCGGCTGCACATCCATGGCAGCGTCCAGGCACCCTGGGTTGGTTCCAGTCCAGTGCAGCTGCAGCAGCTCTGGGATGCGCAAACGTGTCTCGGAGAAGAGCTGAAGCGGCTACCCTACTGCAACCCCTGGTTGGTTAAACTGGTTAATAAGGGTTTCATAACGGTTTCATTCGGATTTTATCAGGGTTTCAAAAGGCTTATAAGGGTTTTATAAGGGTTTTGTTCAAAAGCTGATTCGGGTTTTAAACCATGCGTTATTGGTTTAACACACCTATGGTGATTCATTATCCGAGAAGAGCTGCAGCAGCCTAATGGTTTGTTAAAGTGGGTGCTTAGTAGGCTTTTATAGCCGTTTCAAACCATTAATGGTTGAAAAATGTTAAGCAGTGATCATTTGTTGAGAATCGATACTGGTTCAACAGGTAATGGTTGGTGGTTTGATTGGCGTTTTCCTTTCCCTAGCTTCAACAACTGGTTGGTTGGTTGACAAAAATAACAACCACATGAAATTGACCATCAACCATGGATCCAACATCAATTGCATAAGCATTCCAATGGTTAAGCGATCATCAATGCATTAACCACTGACCAACTTAACCAAAATAACTCACCATTTATCATCAATGAAGTTAATGAACTTGGCCATGAAGTAGTCATTACCCAGCTTAGAGCTGACCAACCCTCAACCAAACATCAACCGTGCCCAACGGCCCATGCCACCCGTGGCACAACGAGCCGGGCGCCGTGGCCGGCGTTGAGGTTGGCGTCCTTCTCAGTGTCTCAGCTGGACGCGTTCGCGGCCATCTACTGGGGAGACTGTCCAGTGCTGTCCAGGGCGTCGCTGGTCTGCAGCGGTTTGGGACGGAGTGGCTGTTGGTTGGACATTCATAATGGTTTATTTATAACAGGACCTATTAACTTATAAATCATGATTAGAAACCCTGTTAGTTGGGCATTCACAAGGGGATAATAAGCAGTGATAGGGGATAATCCCAATTATAACCTATCAATAACTATCCCAAGGGCCCTTAATAATGTTGGCATAATCAGCAAGAGTGGTTATTTACAAGGGGTTGCGCATTAACAAGGGGATAATGAGTAACAGTAAGTCAAACACGAATAACTTATAAACCATTACTAGTAACTCTGTTAGTTAAAAACCATTATTATACTATTAATCGTTTATCAACCTATTATTGTGAGAACTGTAATAATGGTTTCTAACCCAGTTATAACCTATTGGCAATCGTTAATAATCATCTCAATTAATAACTATTGATAATGGTTATGATTAGTAACCATTATAATACTATTGATAATGCCACTTGTTATGGATAATCCCAGTTATAACCTATTAGCTAACTATCCCAGTTGTATCCCCTTAATACTGTTGGTATAGTGGCTGTTATTGACCATTAATAATCATTAATAATGGTTTAGAGGGATAATAGTTTTGACAATGGTTCACATAGGGGACAATCAGCAACCGTAATGATTCAACAACAACTGGGTGGCTGGGTAAACACAGCTGGTGGGTGGTTTTTATAGGCGTTTGTATCCATTTTTAATGGTTAATAATAGGGGGTAGGAACCAACTGAGTGGCTGCAGTGGGTGATGAACAAGGGAAAAATTGCCAATAGTATTGGCTCAAGGTGAACAGAACCTTCTCGATTCCGGCTTGGCGATCCCCCACGCCTTTTGCACACCATGTAGCCATGTACCCGCTGAAAGGGTTGTTGACGCTGACATTGTTCGTAGCGGTCCATGGGGTCGATCTACCCGACATTGTTGGGTATTTGACAAACCCTGTTGCGTGGTTTCGTGGACAGCTCCATGACCCACTGGTGCATCAGCCAAAGAAGCTAATGCCAACAGTTCATACCCTGCAGCACATGACGCAGCATGAGTCTGAAGAGAGGTTGCACTTCTTCATGGCCCTGTTCTTCGTCATCTTCTTCACGACCATTATCTTAGGGACTGTGATCATGACCGTAGGGCCGCGCATGAAAGCATGTGTGGGCAGCAGCTACCATCCATTGAGCAGTTCCCGAAGTGGCAGGGTGAAGCGATCCGAGGAAGGCCATGCTGTGGACTTAGAATGGCAGCGAACGCTTGTGGCGATCTCATTTGCAGCAACCCTGACCTCTTGCACAGCCACGTGCATTTGGTCGCTGCGAACTAGTACCCTGAGCAAGAAGACGGGTTTGGACTGGGAGATGTACGCGCTTCTGCTTGCAGGAGGCGGCGCCGCCGTGCTGATCCAAGCAATCTTTGCAGTGAGGTGGCTTCCAAAAGGACAAACCTTTGGAATTTTTGCTTTTGCAGAGGGAGCTTTCGTTTCACTGGCGCCATTCATTTCGGATGCTGTTGATACTCTGAAAGACACAATTTTCTGTTTTCTCTGCTTCCAATCTCAGTTCTTGGTTCTGAAGGTTATTGGTGCAGTGAGTTGGTTGTATTTGGTGGCCATTCATATTTACTTCATTCGATCCGATGACACTCTGGCAGAGCTGGCTGGGTGCTATTTGCCAGTGCTGAGTGCCCTCCCCAAGCCTGAAGTCCGAGGAGACAATCACTGCTGTGAAAGTGGATGGAATGCTGCGTTGCTGCTGCTTTATAAGCAGACAACTCCAACCAAGCGAAAATTGCTTGTCATTGAGAACTTGCCGCAGGCATTGTTTTCGATCATCTTCCTGTTCCTTGAAGGAGGGTCTATTTTCGTTGGGGTCATCAACTTGGGTATTCCCGTTGCCCAAATTGCAGCAGCTGTTGTTTTCTTCCGGCCTTTGCTGAATTTGGTCGCCCCCGAGCTTGGAAAGAAACTCTCGACTTTCTTGAAGAAACCAGATTTCTTGAAAGCAAAGCAACTGTGGGACGAGGTCTTCCGCTGGGACCAAGACCTTCTCAGAAAAGCATTGCCCCAGCTTCGCGGTGAAAAAATTGCTGAAAGAGTTGAAGCCAAAGCAGAAGGATGGGGTTGGGCGATCATGTCTTCCCTGTTGGTTCTTTGCTTCATTTGATCATCTTCAAGGCGCTCGTCCCCAAGATGCTGTAGAGGATGCTGAGCTGGATCCCAACAATGACGAGGCTCTGAAAATCTTGGGTGTGGTTCTTCAAATAGCGATTGAAGATCAGGGAGACCTCCGCAATGTGCCTGATGTAGTAGCGGCGAAAGGACGGATGGACAGCTTTTCTGCACCCGGGATCTGCCTCGCGGCGCGCGAAGGCGACGTCGCTGCAGTGCGGGGCTTCGTGCGCCTCAACGCTGAGGCCGTGCACAGCACCGTTGACCTCGGAAACACAGCCCTGCACCAGGCAGCGCTCTGGAACAAAGCGGAGGTGGTCCAGGCGCTCCTGGCCGCGAAGGCCTCCGTGGAGGCCAAGAACAGCCGCGACCACACGCCACTGTGCCTCGCAGCTATGTGGAACTGCATCGAAGTGGCGGAGCTGCTCTTGGCCGCCCGGGCTTCACCCCATCTGGCGAAATACGAGGGCAAGACCCCGCTGAGCTGGGCCAAAGAGAACAACCACGGTGAAATGGTCAGACTTTTGGAGGCTGCTTGAACAAAGGGCGGCAACGAGTCCATTAATCGTCGGCCAAGTTTCATCGGATTGGTGCAACCTACAGCTGGGCCGAAGTGCCTAGCGGATGAAGCAACTGCACCGTGACTAGAAAAAATGTGCGGAACAGATCAGCAACAACGAACGGCTGGTTCATTACTATAAATGGTTGCATACAAGATGATAATCTTATTGGACATAGATATCAATAATGATGGATGGTTTACAGGATTATCATGCTGCATAATAAAACCAACATCTTCATACCAAAAAATCCGCACATCGCGGAACTTCCAAACTTCCAAACTCAAATTTTGCCATATTTTGCAACTTCCAAGCTTGGTAAAGCATGGTCAAGCACCTGCAGTTTTACCCATTTTTTGCCATTGCTTCAGGGGAAACATCGGCCACCCTCAGGTGCTCAGTTGGACGCTGGCGGCAAAGCAACTGGCCGCAAGCACGGCGCAACACTTGTGCTTCCGGGGTGATGACTTGCGGGTAAACGACTGGATAATGTGGTGATGTTCTAATGATTGGCTGTGAGGGGTTGATGGTGGATCATAGTGATTGGCATGTGAATTGAACATGATCTTGATTATAGGCATGGCATGTCGATTGGATTGAACATTATAGAAGTGACTGGCGATCCTTCATCATTGTCAATATAGTGGATGGTTGAACGGAGGGTAATACATTGGGTAATGATGGCTGACAATAGTGATGAAGGAAAAGGGTTATATAGTGATAATCATGTATGCAGCCTGAGAGGTAGTATTGAGCGTTTGTGATATCAGGCTGGCTGGAAGTAGCCATTATCTGATTAAATGTCATGAGGAACCCCGGGTCGCCAGCTATCAAACATACCAGTGCTAGAAAAATCGCTATGGGCTTGTCATGAGTAGTCATGGTTAATTGTTGGTTGTTGGTGATTAACCGTTGTCAGCTAATAAAGATGCGCGAGGAACAACAGTCAAACAAACAACGAGTGACAGCTGCGCGGAATATGAACATGACCATCAATAATGACTGAAGATTGACCATTCACCACCAACAATTTCAAGAACAACCGGTGTTAGTTTACTGTTCGCCGGCATTCGCAAATCTTCAACGAACAGATTCTCAGATATTGCAGACACAACCTAATTATCCACTACTCATTCATTCCTGTTCATGACCACGAATAAATGCAAACTATTCCCATGAATTTCTATGATCTCATTCCGTTAAAACTCATGTTTTTCAAACCGCCATTCTTTGCTATTCATTTCCATGTCTCTTCGTTCCCATTGTGGGTCCGGCTCCGATTTTCAGCTGCTAATCTCCAACAAACCCACCACACAAATGAAATGTTCAGCTCCTGAAATCCAATAAATCCAGCACAAAAACACATCAGCTCCAATTTTCAGCGCCAATAAATCCACCCAAAAAATTCAGCCCTTGCTGGCTAAGCCCATGTTTCGCCTGCCAAGGCCATGGCCATCCGCCGAGCTTCTCCCGGCTGCAGCGTTTAGCGCCCACGTACCTGGAGGAGGAAGCGCACCTGTCGCAACGGCAGGCGGGGACACCAGGGACCAACGGGTGGAAGTGAACAACTGCGAAGTGGTGGCTTAAGGACGGTGGATTAGGGAGGGTAGTAGGCTGGTTGATGATGGTTAGTAGGCTGGTTAGTGAGGGTTAGTAGGCTGTTTAGTGATGGTTAGTAGGCTGGTTAGTGAAGTGAATAGGCTGGTTAGTGAGGTTAATGATGGTGAAGGTTTGAGAATGGTTGACTGTTGAGGTTAATGATGGAGGTTGCTGATAACTTGTGGTGGTTCCTGTGATTACAAGAGGTAAGTGGTTACTCACCAACTGATGGTAATTGAAGGCTTGAGAATGGTTAACTGATGGTCGAACTGGTGCTGGATTGATGGGTAGTAATTAGGCTGGTCAATGAGAATGAGGTTAACTAATAGTTAATTGATGGTGATTCAATTAACCGACTGGCACGTACCTGCTGAACTAAGTGACACATTTATGAACTAAGAAACTGGTACGTCATGGTCAAAGCAATGAAGCAACGGATGAATTAACTGGTGAACTCATTGCGGATGAATCATACCAACAATCTGCTTGTGGATGATCAACCAACTTCTGAACTATGGACATAGTGAAGCAACATGAAGCAAAGTTTTGATCATGATATCGAACTGACTAATACTGATACTTCGTTGCGCACAGCTCCCCTTAAACTTGTGAGAACATTGTGACACTTGGAGACCCATGTTGTTGAAGTTTTTGCCCCAGCCAGGATCGACCATGTCCAAGCAAAGCTGGTTGTTGATCACTATGGCACTATGGAACCTGTCATCCAAGTTTTTTTTTGCCACAGTTTGACATGACTAATCTGAATTCATGCATCAAACGATCATGTTCTCTGGTGGTTTATCCCTATGGTTACGCATCACCCATTACGAACATCATCCAAACTTGTGTTTGGGCGGATTTTTGACTGCGACCGTCAGGCGATGAACATGATGCGACATGTTTGGAGAAATTATGAGCAGCGGGCCTTTGGCAAAGATGAACTGAGGCCAGGCCTCCCCTGAAGGAGTCAAGATGGGTTAGTGAGTTCCTCGATTGGCCCAAATGAACTCATGGTTAATAGTAATGTTGGTTGGTGGTGGTTGAATACTAGTTAGTGCTTAGTAATGGTGCACCGTGCTTAGTAGTGATGCAATTCGCAGTTTACCCATAGGTGGTGGTTAACAGCACCATCAGGCTGTTTCTCAGAATAGGGGTACCCCAGCTATCATCCAGTTTCTTACCCATTTAAAGCCACCATAAGTTGGGGGTCGCCTATTTTGAGAAACCATCATGCAATATGTAGTTGTTTAACCATCGTTGATTAATGATGGCTCATGGATGAAAAATCATATTGATGACAACGATCAGCCAACGATGGCTGTCCGCTTAAATATTTGCTGCAGACAATATCCGCAATCTCCGTGCTTCGTACGACATGCATCCTATGTTGGCTGATGATGCAATGTGCTTCACCAACACCCATCCTACCAGTCGAATTGCAGCCAAAGCATCGCCCAGGCGGTTCCAATCCTAGATCTTGCGGTTTCTTCGTAGGAACAACCACTGTTTATCTTGGGCACGGCAGGTGGTCAAACATAAACGCCCCCAGGTTGAGAGGGTGACGGTTGATGATGTCCAATAATAGGGGGCAATAACCAGGAATAGAAATAAGATAAAATAAGGCATGTTCTTGATGATGGCCAATGATTCAGGATGGCTAAAGGGTCATGATGGATAATGATTCATGATGCCTAATGGCTCATGGGCAATGATGAGTCGTGATGGATGATGTTAATGAACTGATGATGGCTGGTGTGAGGCCTGTCTCTGGAGTTGGTGCCAACAACTGGGGTGGCATTGGGCAAACCCTGGTGGATGCGCTGGACACGTTGTGGCTCATGGATTTCAAGGAGGAGCCGCGGGCAGCGGCAGCCGCTCAAAACTTGACCCCTTTCGCCCAAGGTTCGAGGTGGACACCCCAGGGTTATCTCACCAGAGGTTGGTGAGGACTGGAAGGTCCACAATAGCTGGATAAATAGCTCATAACCCGCAAGAATGCTGGCACCATTTTGCTTTGGGCCTACCAACCTACAGATTATGTAACACCATTTTCGTGCTTCTTGGCGACCGAGCGAGCCCATAATTTTTGGCGCATCAGTGCAGGAATTCGATCGAGCAGCCCGCTGGGTCGAAGAATCTTTGAGAGTCTCAGCAGTGATTTGATGAGTGAACAGCCGGTAGGGGAGTTCTGATCCAACTTTTCAATGTTGAAATCCCACCAGGTGGACCTAAGCCCTATACTACACCATATGAAGGTAGGGCCTTGAAGGAGGTTGGCCGCAGAAGGATCAACCACGAGTGCCCCAGCAGCCCATTACGCGCCTCGTGTTTCGCCAAGGCTTCTCCAAGGACCTCAACGTGAACCTTTTCGAGACGTCCATTCGCCACCTGGGTGGGTTGCTATCGGCCTTCGCGCGCCTTGGTGGTGACCCTTAGGGAGTGACTCTTGAGGGTTACGGATGGGTTGCCCCCCTCTTGGAGGACCCGGGACCCAAGGATACAGGGCATCCCTTCTGTGTTTGAAACCGATCATCCCCAAGTACTGGTAGCAGCCAGCTGTTGGTTTTCTAGGGAATGTGGTGGTGATGATTTAGCAATAGATGGTTGACGAACCAATGATGCTTGATGGGCTTTCAATACTTGATATTGATATGATGGTTCACTTGGAAAGCATTACTGGTTAATCATGGTCGTTGATAATGGTGATCAATGATGTTTCAACTTGTTGATAATGATAGCTAACAATGGTGATTGACACTGCAGAGGCTTGCAGTGGGGACAACTTCCACTCAGAAATAGCAAAGTGGTGAATGATGGTGGGTGATGGTTTGTTAATTGGGCATAATTACTGATGGGGTCGGTAACCCTGGTGGAGGTGTTTGGTGATCGTCACTTCTCATGGCCATGCTGATGGGAAAGAACTACTTCGGAACTTGGGAGAATCTCATGCATATTTTTGATGGTTGCCGGTTGATGAGCCGCTGCTTTTTTCACAGCTTTCATTGACCGTGGGGTATGTACAGTACTGTTTTACCGTTGTGGCATCAGCTTTAGCTATCGATTGATGAGTATTGGTTGTTTTTAACTCTTGGGTGTGTTGTAACAAAAGCCACGGTAATCAAGGATTGTTGATCCCTGCACGGTTCAGTGTTCCGAAAAGCTTCGGCAATTTTGATTCAGGCAGTGGTTTAAGGGCTGCCAGTTCCATTTCCCAAGTGAATTCAGCAATCCATGGAGAACGGAGAATCACAAACCATGCATAGCCATGCTCTTCCCAATGGCCTGGAGGCCCCCAGGTCCACCGTAGCCATGGCAGCCGATGTTGGGGCCCAGGCTCAGCGGTCGTCCAGCGCTGTTGGAGAAGGCCGAGGATTTGGGCAGGCGCTTGTGCTTTGGAAGCACCAGCAGCATGTCTTTTAGAAGATATGGGTAGGTGCCAAGCCACAGGGTAAGCAATATGCCATGGGCCCCAGCAAAAAAATGATCATTCTACTAGGAAACCATTGTTTTTTGGGTGGCAAAATCTGTTTTGGCACGTGGCCTCTTTGTGTACGCACGTGCGCAGCTGCTCATACACACAGGCACCTGCACATAGACATGTCATCGGTCCAACCCTGGAGCCCCATCTCTGGAGAAGCAGCACTTGCCACTTCCAAGGATCAAGGCATTTCCGCCTCGCAACGCAAAACGCTGCTTGTCGGAGACCGGAATTTCTGCACCGGCGGAAAAGTTGGTTCATGATCCCTTCCAAGCATTTGGCCTTGGATAACATGGGTTGGTTCGTGATGATAACAGTGCCAGTGGGTGATCATGGTACGTTGCCCCATGATACGCCGTGATGAACTGACCTGGAATGGGATAATTCACCATTGAGAGAGGCCTGAAGCATAGGCCTTGGGGGCACTGGTGCCTGAGCGCAGGTTTACCGGTGATTAGTTTGCGTGGGATCCTTTCACAGAGGAGAACCCTGGTGCGTCGATATTCGTTGCAAAGACATAGCCTCTTGATTGGTGGCAGGGTGGTCAAGGTGATCATGATTTTTATTTTATGGTCGTCAAATTACTGTAACTGATAGTTTGTTCTGGTTCAGGATCATATGGATATTCATATCAATCATGGTTCTTGTTGTTGAGCAAGAGCGGGTCGTCATGACGAATGATGATCACATATGAGTACCCTTTCAGAAGCAATCTCTGGAGGTTGAAAATCGCCTCATTTCTATCCTGTTTCTTAATGCTGGATTTTCCAGCACAACCAGGGACAGTTTAATGCCAAGTAGTCCCCCCAAGACCGAGATAGCAAGCAGAGTGCAACTTTGATGACCAACTTGAACGGTCACAGGGCGTCGGAACGAAACCTGTAGCAACAGTTGCTCTTTGCAAGCCGGTTTTGATGAATTTTTGTTGGTGCTTTTCGTTGGCAACTTGCAAGCATATTTTTCAGTTGGGTGGTTCAAGCACCAACCAGAGAGGTAGCCATGAATAAGCCATTATTAACCAGTATTAACCCATGATATGAAGCCACGATTCACCAGAGAAGTAGTGTATAGCATTGTATAGCTTGAGATGTTAACCAGTATTAACCTATTTTTAGGCTAACATTAACCATACAAGTAGTGCATAGCCACATCGGTGTATCTCACGCAGCTTCCCTTCACCACCTGTGCTCGGCACCAGGAAAGGCCACCCGTTCACCCGCTGCTGTGCTGGGTACGGCCTCGACGGAGTTCAAGAAACTGCTGCAGCAGGTGCTGATGAAGTGAGTGAAGCGTGGGTGAAACATCGGTGCATCAGCTGCTTCATAACATGGGTCAAGGGTGGTTAATAACATAGGTTAATAACATAGGTTAGATAAGGAAGGCTTCATGATATGTTAAGAACATAGGTAGGTTATGTAAGCATGGTTCATAAGCTGATTAAGCTGGTTCATGATAGGCTTCTAACATAGGTCAAGGGTGGTTACTCAGCCATAGGTTGAGGGTGGTTGCTAGTTAATAGGGTAAGTTGATAGGTAGACGACCATATGTTAATGATAGGTGAAGCATAGGTAGATGATGTTAGTAAGCTGGTAAAGTGACTAAGCTGATAAATGATAGGTACCCCTCAGACCAATGGAATGTTTGGTTTAGAAATGCCAAGCATGACTTCTGGTCGGCCCATGAACTTGATAAGTGCTCAACATGTAGGGCTCTGATTGGCCCCTTCGATGAAAGTTTTTGCCAAAGCATGCCACAATATTCTACATGAAGGCAAACTCTCAAAGTCCTTAATTTCAACTCATCTTCTTGTCTACAATCCACTCCTCAAGTTGCGGAAAAAAGTGGACCTGGGTGATTTTCGATGCTTGATGATGGTTCATCAGGTTGATTGAATAGTACGACAGGAGTTGTTCACAATAATAGGAGTTATATAAGTAGGATGGGAGATGTTGGGAAACATTGCTTAATGATCACACGCAACAGTGTTGGGAATGAATGGTTGATGACGAATAGCTACTATACACTTGCATGATTGATTCTAGATTGGTGTCAGCAACCATGGCGATATAGCAGTGGTGATGGCCATTCCGCCTATCATCAGCACTGGATAAGTAACGGTTCAAGAACAGTTGATGGATTATTCTTGATCGTTACCCATGCTTCAAAACATGCTGGTGACGGTAAGGGTCAAGAATCAACAATTTGATCGAGAATATGATGTGAAATATTTGGAATCATGAGGGTGAACTGATGCTGAATGATGGTGAATGACTAAAGTGATTCTCAGTGGAGTGGTTGTGGGTAAACAATTGTTCCAATTGGTTCATTAAGACTTTTCATAATAGTCAAGTAGCTGATACTGGTTACAACGGCTGTTTACCAGTTGTGGATACTGGTTACAATGATGCTGATGATGGTTCATTATTGCCGGATGTAATGGGTTTACAACGATTACGATGGGCAACCATGGTCGGCTTTGATGATTATGAGGACGAACCATCCATGACTCACCATCAATGACCACACTCTGGCAGTCCCTAACCTGGAAGTAGAAAATCCACTATTCATATTGGTCTCACATACAAAACTTGATTTTTTTAGCTTCCAGCTTGGGGACGGCCAGAAAGTGACCATCCACGATCAACCATACATGACCAACCATCCATGGCTAACCATCCATGGCCCCCCCCCCTGGCTCCCGCCGCTGTCCACCCCT
>VSDK01027354.1:305376-327227 GCA_009767595.1 Symbiodinium kawagutii
CCGCAGGAACAACTGACGACCCCGAGCCTGGAACTCAGCGGCCACCGTGGGGATGGGGGACCTCTGATGGTTACGGTCATAGTTAGCTTAATTAGTTAGTTGTAAATGGTTACTTCATGGTTAGTGAATGGCTAGTTAACGGTTACTTAATGATTAGTTATGGTTAGTAATGGTTAATTAGTATGGATTATCTATTAGTTTCTTTGTTTGTTAATGGTCAACCTGTCATGGTTACGTACCGATGAGTTCGGAACCTTTCATGATTGGAAACCATCAGGTAACAGAGCTAAGCAACCACGAACTAAGTATGATTTCTACAAACGTCTAGTGGTTGGTTACTGTCATGCTTATCATTTTGTAGACCCTTACCCGCGAGATCCTGCAAGCTGAAAATTGGGATTGTTTATAAGTGGATGTTCTACTTCCAGGCTGGTGAGTGTCATGGTGAATGGTCAGACGTGGCAACCACGCGAGGTTAGCGCATATGTCATAAAACATCTACTGGTTGGTTAATGGTTGTTAGTAATCTGTAGTGGTTAACCAGTAACTAGGGATTGACTGATCGGTATTAGATACTAAGTTATATAACATCTAATAGTTAGAATCAACCCAGGCCTATAATGATTAGCAACCGTTAGCTGAGAAGCTTGAATAAGCATGAAGTAAACATGCTATTTTTCCAAGCCTCTCACGGTTGGTCAAAGCCCTTAGCTACTTGGGTGATCATCCCACTTAACTGGTGGTGAAGGTAACCACGGCCACCACCACGGTTACCAACCAGTTTGCTAACTAAGTAGAACCAGTGATTGGAGATTTCTTCGCCCCGCAGTCCTTCCCGCTTCGGACATCAACTTGGGAAGTGGTGTGACTTGGTTGCAGCGTCACAGCGGCCCATGGGATAGTGAACCTAAGGCGTTGGGGGTAACAGATATGCCCCAGGGTATGAAACTGGGCAGCTGGGGGTATCCTTCCCTAATGTCTTTCTGGATATCTTCAAGCTCAGCTGGGAGGAATTAGGTCACGGAAATGACCAACTTCAACAATAAAACACGTGTTTTTTGGCAGATTCAGGCATGTCGTACCTTTCTTCACTTACATTTCTGCAGAACAGTGATGTGTGTTGACATTTTGGAGGAAGGCTGGGCCTGGTCACTGATTTGGCATCCGAGGAAGCGAAGAATCTGGGGGGTTTTGTCTCACTGGCCGAAGCCTACGTGCCACTGGATCCTTGGAACTGGAACCGTCAGGGCTCCATGTGTGTAGCATACGCCGGTTGGACCGAGTGCTCCGCTTGCGTTTGAAGCACCGACATGATATTCCTTTGCCAGGCAGGTAGTCTACCAATAGTGAGTCATCCGGGCAGCTATGTTAGAATATCTTAGATGACCAGAGGATAATCTCAATGACATGTTGATGGCTCATGATGCCCCACGATGGCTCACTAAGCGCTAATGACCAATAATTAATGATTATGTGACTAGTGATGAAGTAAGCCTTACTGATGGTCCAGGTGCAGTCACATCTACTGATCAATGATTAATGCAGTAAGAGTTGATGATTAAGCTGAAAAAAGATGGTAGTACCATGTACCCTTACTTACTGTGCTTGGTACCCTTACTTTCCTTACTTACTGTGCTGGTTGTTGATGGTGGTCGCGACCGCTGTTGATGGTGGTCGTGACCTGACCGTTGATCTCGAGGAGTGGAAATATCTGACAGCTCTGACCTCCAACTGTCTCTCTGCTGCATGATGTGACGCATGCTGTGACCGCCCCTGGCAGCCATGGCTGCCGTTGCGCATGAATGGCAACCGCCAGCCATCCGAAAGCAGCTCCAAGCCACCAGGTTTGAGGGGTACACAATGGCACGCACCCAAAATTGGAGCAGATGTAAGGGGTGGGGGGTTCTCAAGCCATAGGGAGCCCCAAAAATGGTCGGTTTGTTACAGAAAATTGCAAATATTGGATGATTTGGGGTTCCCAAGTTTAAGAACCCCCTGTATAACAAAATCTAGATTTTCAAAACATTGGCATGATGATCATTGATCTTGTGATTTCGTTTACCAATATGCCACTTACATTGCACCACTCCGCCACAGGTTCCTACTCCGGAGCGCAAGATCGAGTGCTGCGCGCCGTCAACGAATCTCTGAATCTGGAGGCTCATGGCTGGGGGATGATCATGTTGAGTCCTGGTTGCATCGCGAGCGAATCAACCAGGGGATGAGTTGTGCTTCATGTGTCCTAGGGATAGGACCAGGATGAGAAATGATTTATTTGATCTAAATTCTAAATTGACAATAAGATCGAACATGTATCAAGACTGACCAAGATATATATATATATATGTGTGTGTGTGTGTGTCTAACATTTAAATATAAATATATATATATATATATATATATCTGGCTTGTTGAGCAAGCGCCTGGAAAACTGACTCAACTGGATGACTCCTGTTGGGAACTCCCCAGCAAGAAGTCCAAGGGGGCACAGCGCTAAGGACAGAGGAAGGCAAAGTATTTCCTTCTCCTCAGAACCGCGTGTCCCTGGGCAGTCGCGGGGATTCCTTCTATGAATACCTGCTGAAGGATCTGGTTTTTTCCACGACGGAGGCGGGCGGAATGGGACATCCGTGCCTGCAGGTGTGGCAAAGCCAAGGGAATGAGATTTTTGGCATAGGCCATGTGGTTGTTTCCTAGAATCGGGGTACCCTCAAAATGGCTGGTCTATTACTATAAATGGGTAAGAAAGGATGATAACTGGGGGTCCCCCTCTTTTGAGAACCCCCCCATGTCGTTCGTGTAGCCTGTAGTCCTGTAGTAATAGACCTAGGCCGCGCTGCACCCAACGAGGTAGTTCACACTCGCAACACTTTTAGAATCTTCACTTGGCCAAAGTGAAGTCTTGCGCGAGGATGAGCCCCATATGAAGCCATATGCATTGACTATTAGCGACTGGCAGTAGCAATTAATTGATAATTGGTGATTGTGATATTTTCTGAGAATCTTTTCTTGCTGGAAGCAGGCTGAAGCAGTATTTTGTCTCACTGCCTACTGTTGGTAAGAATCTCCGATGATCTCACCCGTAAACTAACCCAAGGTGGAAAAACGCACAAGTGCAAAATGGATGTTTTACCAGTGGAGAATTGGGATTCTATGTTATTTTCCGTGTGATTCTTTGGGGTTCCATGGCATTTACCCATGTAGAAAATCAGGATCACATGAGAGTCGTGACTTCCAAGGGGCCGTTGTTAGCCACCAGTCACGATCAGCGCCAAAAAGGATTCCTTGACCAAGAAGCTGTGGTCATCCTTCAGGCAGGGTGTGCGAAGGTCTGGCTCCTGTGAGGACAGAGAGATGGATCAGATCAGTCCAGAGAGAGGGAGATCAGATGAGATTATGTCATGATAGGTTTTAATATGAAAATGATCAGGTTTCACCTGTATTCAATTGTATTCACCTAGCATGTGTAGTTGCGATGCTTGAACACTCATGGAAGAAGAATCATCAGGGCATCAGCTTCGAACAGACAGAGCTCGTGCTTCAGGGAGAAGCTTCCAGAACTCTTTGCCGAAGCCAGTCCTCCAGCTGCTCGCACTGGATGCGCCATCACTGGGGGCCCTGGGGGCCATGAAGCATGATGAACCGTTAACATCCATGAACTCCTTGAACCGTCATGAAATAGCTCTCTGATTCGTTAAATCCAAGTAGTACTATCCGTCATAGACCAGCAGAGGCTGTCAGAGACCCCCCCTTTGACTCCGCTTTGCCGCGCTCGGCGTGTTGGCTTCCATCAAAAAGGTGGCTCTCCGCGCGTCTTTGTTTTCCTCCATGCCATTCGCTGGATGGTCAGTGATCTTCGGAGCAAGTTGGGCTCTCCATCATTCAATGTCGCAACCATCACCATCATTCACTTTTCAAACACAATGACATTATTCATCAATGTTCACCAATCACATCCAAAACATCACTTGAACCACCATCATGTGCCATCATCTTCACGGATCACCATTATTCACCAATCAAATCCAATCTATAACTGCCATCTCACCTCGCTTCATCTGCTAGGCTCGTGCCAGTGGTCAACGGTGGCCCTTCAAGAAACGAAAGCAGGTGAGCAGCAGCAAATACCAAGGGTGAAGAGGTAGAGGGAATGGTCACCTTTACCAATGGTAAATGGTTAATAGTGATGGCTAATGGTCGCTAATGATGGTTAATCCATCAGTTGATATTGGCAAATGGTGGTTTCGCAAAATGGGGAACCTCCAAATCATCCACTATTAACCATTTATAGGTAGTCAGCCAGCCATTTTTTGGGGTCCCCGATGGCTTGAGAAACACCCAATTATTGGCAATGGTTTACGGTACTGGATTTGGGCCACCTGCGGCTCCGTCTCACTTCCCAGTTTGGCTGGGGCAGGGTGATCTGACATCGATGGGCATCTATCTAGAAGCCAGCAAGAATAGATTGACGATTGATCATCAGTGGGGCTGATCAGTAATTGATTATAGTAGGGGATGTGGTCGTTTCTTAAGACAGGGTCAGCCCCAGTTGTTACCCAGTACATTCATTATTCATAGAAACCACCAACTAAGACTTGGGGGTACCCCAATTTTAAGAAACCAGCATGTCTAATGATAAGTTGCAAGCAACAACTCTTCATCACCATGTGGGGCACCATAGCAGAGTGTCTTGCAACAAAAAATGATCCAAATGCGTCCTCAGGTTTTAGAAGCCTCATCAGGTGAGAAGACATTCATCTGAGTTCGATATATTTCCATGTAAAGGGGATACATAGGGATACATGCAATCTCTCCGTGAACATTCACAAGTTCTCGTGAAATGAAATCTCGCTACTGTAGTTGAGTAGTTATTTCCAACGCCTGATCCCCTTAACACACAAAAACGAACAAAAAGCCATTCTTTTAAAGGGGATCCATACACAAACCCTCCTGCCAATAAAGAAACTATCTTTCGAAAACTGCCAATAAATCCATTTCTGTGAACAGAAGGATCTCAAGGAATGACCGTTGCCGCCGCAAGGTTCCTCGAGGACATGCTGGAACGCTGGGTGGTTGGCATGAGTCCTGGAGAGATGGAGCGACTCCCTGGTTGTTGGGAGCTTAGTGACCAGTGGGGTGGGTGAAATCATTGGTTGGTTGGATGGCTTGGTGGGTTGGTTGGTGGGTGGGTTTGCTGTTCCGTTCATTGTTCGGCAACATGGTGGGTGTCAGAGAGGTGATTCTACCCAGTGGATGCCGGAAACACGGACGGTAATTTCTGCTGTTCCAAAGTCGCAGAGGCAAACTGGAGTCGCTTGAAATCTGAAGGCAGGTTGTATTTCAGCATCAACTAAACATCCTTAACCAACAACAACAACAACAACAACAACAACAACAACAACAACAACAGCAACAACAACAACAACAACAACAACAACAAAAAAACCATCAGTTCACCATGAGAAAAATCGTCCTTAACCATCCTTAACCATCAATGATCCATTAGTCAACTATGAATTCACCCCGGAGTGCCACAGTACCACGCAGGTTGGGCCTGCCCTGTCGGCGCTGCACGAGGTTTTTGAAGGAGATCACTCCCCAGCACACGGTACCCAAGATGGACCACTTGCAACTTGGAGTTCTGATGGGGGGTCATCTTAGAACTGGATGATTCGTTAATCATTGTTAAGACTGGATGATGACGAGGATGATGAGGATGATGATGACGATGATGACGATGATGACGACGACGACGACGACGACGACGACGACGACGACGACGACGACGACGTGAGGGCTTTATTAGTAAGATTCAGGATCTTTGATTTAGTAAGATTTTTTCAATGTTTTTCATGGGAAGGGATAGCCTTCACTGACTTTTTTTTAAATAGTGCAGCATTCCAAATAATTCCTTTTCATTCCTGGTCATTCTCAATACTTTCAAGTAAGCTCAACTAAAATCATCCCCACACATTCCAAACAATGCCAAAGAAAATCCAAAACAATTCCAAACACATCCAAAGCATTTCAACACATTTCAGAAAATCTAAACAAATCTAAAGAAAAGTCAAAAAATCCAAAACCACTCTGAAAGAGATCCAAAACATTCCAAACAAATCCAAACCATTCCAAAAAAATCAAAACCATTCCCAAAGAATCCAAAACATTCCAGAAAAATTCAGGAAAAAACAAACACAGTCTCACACTTTGCCTGTGGTTTCTCTGGATTTGTTGGGAATGATTTAGATTGCGTCAGGATTTTCCAGAATGATTTGAAACTCTTTCGAACTTTCCAGAGAATTCAGCAATTCAGCACTTTTGAGCATTTGAACGGCAAATTTGAAGAGTACCCTTCAGAAGCGTAGCCCGGGGTTATAGATCAGGCTTACAACAAAGTGTAGAGGAAACATACGGAGATTAAATTTCCCACATTTTGACATAGGGGTTCATAAGGGTGTTGGCTTAGCATCATGGCTTACATGATTATGGTTTCAAAGTAGCAATTCGCTATGTCTAACCACGCAAATGTGATAGATACCTATCTTGAAATGATTGTTGAGTATCATTCAAACACTGTTAACTCCAAACCATGAATGTTGATTTCGAACCATGAAAAGTAATAGTTCTACCATAAAACATAGCCACAACCACATAGCCACAACCAGATATCCAATAGCCAACCATGGCCATGGGCCACAGCCATGGCCATAGCCACAGCCATTGCCACAGCTGTTGCTTTGACTTCTACACCTCGCGGCTAAGGGTGTGCTTTCTACCGGGTGCCATTGCTCTTGAGATTTGGCATCGGGGGGAGAAGAGGAATGAGGCGGCCACCACGGAGCGCTCATCGGATGTTAGTCCAAAAGCAGACCTAGGATCATAGGTGAAAACATGTTAAATGACTATTAAACATTAGGGTAACAACCATTTGACTGGTTTAATAGTCATATAATTCACTTGTCAAACTTTGTTACATTAAGCAGTCTCAGCCGATCAACCAATAAAAACCAATTGCATTTAACAAGTAACCAGGGTTATTTGCCGTCAAAGGCCCCTATGAAGCCTTGATCGTCACATGCCCGTTGCCAACCGGCTCCAGGATTTGCATTTGGCCCACCGTTTGGTTCAGACCTGTGTCCATATGTGCCCCTGGGGGGTGGGAGGTGGTTTGGGTTGGTGATAGTGGCCCTATTAGCCGACTCCAATTGGGCCCCAGGCCTATTGATGGTATATAGCGGTGGTTCAAATGTGCAATCATGATAAATAAGAATCGAACTTTCTGCTTGATGGCAATGATGGTTCATGCATCCGGTCAATGCACTGACAGCGCGAGGGAGAGAGAATGATATTAAAGGTGATGCTCGATGATATAAGATGCACTTTGTCCAGGTTTGTGGGTTTCAGGAAGCAACTTCAACTAGATATAAAGAAATAGGAACACATGTAATTATATACAGTACATTTGTGTATATGCAGATGATATTCGATGATGGTATTATATCAAGAAAATATGAACAAAAACCGACAAGCCTATTGCAATTGCAAGCTATATGGAATTCAAAAATCGCTGCCATGATGACAGCGATGGGCGTTGAAAGGCAACATCTGGAGCTGAAACTAAAAAAGAACTGATCTTATATGTCGACAGATCAGTTTTGAGTTGATCGGAGCCAAAGAAATGAGAACTTTTCGGTTGGCGTTTGACATCACTGAAACGAGTACGTAGCTACACGAGATGAATGGAATGGCGCTTTATGCCTCTATTACTACCCCAATCACTACACCCAACATAGCCACGGCAGGATCAACCTCAGATATAAAGGAAGACTGCAGCAGCATGCCAGCACAAGGCAAGATGCAATTCGAGATCCACAAAGCTATGCACCTCCATTTTTAACAACAAAGTCACCAATGACTTTCACAATCCATAGTCATGCCAAACCTGGATAAATAAGCTCCATACTCCTGGTTGATTAATAGGGAGTATCCCCCAAGTTCGCCAACTGGTTTTCCGTTAAAATGCTACCCTCCTAATTCATAAACCATAGTAACCTATGGTCTTTACTAATCCGGGGTTGGCAATCACCAAGGATGCTACCCCTCCCCCTTGCAAGCTTCATCCCCCACCAGGCCTGGCTGCCTCCAGGGCCGCCCGTTGGATTCCCCTGGGAGGTACTGGCGCACTGCCTCCGATTTGGCGCCGGAGATCACCCGCTTCAACCTACACGGCCTAGAGGATGACCTGGGGTCAATGCACAACATCCTACGGCCGGAGACGACGCTGGGTGGCGGGCCAGGGCTTGCCCGATGGGCACCGGTGGGGCCATGGTTGGAAGTTGGGTGATGATCTAAGGTGGATGGTGACGTGATCTGATCTAAGGTGGAGATTATGGTGGTGTGATTGATGTTGTTTATCTTGTTCTGTGAGGAAATCAAAATTATATTGTTAATAGTGGGAATTGATCACTCACAATTGTGGTGTTGATGATGTTTGTGAGTCATTCATGTCTATGTGTTTCCTTCGGTGGTTCGACTTCTTTGCCGGATTTGACATTTCAATCTCGACACCTGGAAACCGAGCCTGAGACCCTGTGCTGCCAAGGATCGAGAGTTTGTTTCTCTTATGGCGGTGCTGAGCTTAATTTCCCCAGGGCGGCAGTATCCACCATGGAAGTTTGCAGATTGGATTCTCCTTTTGATCCAAGTCTTGCTGGGAAAGTGGCGAAAACAGGTTCCACTTTGAGCTTGGCACAGCAGCACAGCATTTGAAACATCCCGATGCATCTCCCAAACAAATCAGCAGTTTCTAGCTGTCCCGAGGGCGTCCAAACGTCAGATCTACCGCAACTGGGGGCAGCGCATGCTGTCGGCCTTCTACCGCACCAAGACTCGGCAGCTTGGGAGCAGTGCCGATGCCACACCTGCAGAGTGGTACCCCCCGGGATCGTTATCTTCGGCTACAACTAGGGTAACTACCAGTTGAAGTTGATATAACCATACTTAGGTGGGCCCAAGTTTGCTGATGCAACTGGTGCCATCCCTGCTGCCGAGTTTGCTGAGCTCCCATGGCTTCAGGGTGCCATCCCCTAGAGCTGAGGTTTGGCTTCGCCAGTCTCCATGATGTGAACCAACCCGGGAAGCCTCGGGACGAGATGCCCTCCTTCTTCGTGGCGGCGCCTGGGCGCTCATGGGTTGGTGATGGTGAAGGATTGGGGTTGACAATGGTTGATCAGCCATCATGATTGCTTGATCATTAGACATTGATCACTAGAAGTTGATCATCAGGCTTTGTCCGCCAGATGTTGGTAGGCAAAAGAAGAGGAAGTGCTAGACGTAGAAAAAGGCTGCATTGTGACTCTTTGATCCTTGGTTGGGCAGTTGTTGGCACATGGCGCAGTGTCCCAAAAACCCACTGAGAAAGCATAGTTTTTGCAAAGCTCACCATTGGACAGACCCCAAATGTACCCATGGCACGCTGTATTTGCACATAAGCTTTGGCAGTTGCATATGGCTAGCCACCAGTAAACATCAGCGAGCTGGTTTCCAATCAATATCCACATGATATACATGATGCTAGTCGATATGTGTGTGGTCAACATGCAGGGGCCATAGCAGCAAACGAATCATATCACTGACAAGTGAAGGAATACAGAATGCCAGCCGGGGATGCAGATTTTTTCCACCATGCCTGGGTTCGCGTCGCAACAAATCTGCAGGAAACCTTGAAGTATCTCTTCCTGCTGCTGAGCTGCAAAAGGGGAACCGCCTCCCATTCCTTAGTACTTCCTGGATATGGGGGGCTCACTCATGGAGTTTTGACACGCATCATTGATGATAGCCTCCTTACTATTACCTGTGCGTAAAGTGATATGTGCATAAAACAGGTGATGGGAACTTCCATGAAAGAAACCATTATCGGGACGCAGCACAGGTTTTGCGCCACTGGGCTACCGGGATTCTTTTACTTGGTGAGAATGGGGGTGACCAGTGAAACAGGATCGGAATACGTCACATTGGTGCTCATGTGTCGGTAGCGTCTAAGTCCTGTTGTGCATGAGTATGGAGTTATCACATGACGTAAAAGAATGTGACCCCCAAAACTGCTGACATTGTGAAACCCGCCACGCAGAGCCAGGCTCTTTTCGCCTGACTCGGTGTTGCCGCTGGACCAATATGTCCTGAGCACGGAAGCGCATCCAGTTCCCATCCTGGGAACTGACGCAAGTGGAGGAAGGGTGGCATGGGATGTCAGTGGTTCATGCAAAGTGGTAGGCATCGAAACCGAAAACGGCAGACACAAGGACCCAGCAAATCACCTGAAGGGACTAGTTCTCAAAATGTGAAACTGATGCTTGGAACCGAGGCTGATCTGTGACTGCTGACTGCATCATTTTGTTTGTGGCTGCCTAGTGGTGCATAGCAACGGCTGCAAAGACAAGACTTGTGAGAACAGCTTCCTTCCAAAGCTGGGTGACACAGTGAGCTCATGAGTACCAACCCTGCTGAAGACTGCAAGGAATCAGTAGACAGCGCTGGTAAAACAAACCCGGACCTGAAACTCATTTCAGGAAATCTCTTTCAACCTGATAGCAACATCCAATTCTGTTGGATGAGAACCAACTCAAAGATTGAAAGTGTGAGTGCCAAGATGAGCCCAGCAAACCCGGACCTCAAGTCACTATACAAGGGCTGCCCCTCCAGTGGCTATGGAGGACTCAAGTGGCCCTGCCCTGTCGAAGCTGCTGAAAAGCAGGAAGTGTCTCCTCAGGCTGAGGAGCTTTTGGGGGAAGTTTGAACTATTGAGCAGTTTGGGTGGTGAAGATTCGTTTCAACTATTCCGAGTTGGGAATTTATAGCTATGAATAATGGTTGATAATAGGAGAGAGAGAGAGAGAAATAGGGGGAGTAAGTAATAATAATGGTTCAACAACTGCTAGCCGGTGGTTCCAAACATGTTTTTACTTTCCCTAGTACTCATATTTTTCAAATAGTGGTTGAACCTATCCACAGGTACCTGGTCTCTGTTGCTTGGATCCATGACCAACTGGTGAAATCGGAACAGGCATGGATTTGACGGCTGTGAATTTGCGGCCTGGCCCCGCGACTTGCAACCCTTCGCAAGTTCAGCGAGAACATGCTAGTTGCTCATTTTCACCAGAGCGCGATTGACTCAAGCGGAGTGAACGGGTTGAATCCACAAACCAGATTTGGGTGAACAGTGGAACCATTCCAATTGAGTAACATGAGCCCACTAGCGGTGAACGATTAGGGTAATGGGTTAATTGAACATTAGGCATTGTGATTTACATGATGTATTTGTGATGAAGCGTCTCTCTGTATGGGTGTTCTCACCCGCAAACTTGGGGAGAGTTCAATTGATATACTCCAAAAGCGAACCACACGACGACTGTTTTCTTTTTGGGCTCCAAAGTTTTAAATTCCACGTTGAAATGGCACCCCCCCCAAAAAAAAAACACTTTGAGCATGACTTTGGAATCACTGAGTTGTGGGCGAATGAGGTGCAACTGCTGTTGGCTTTGTTGAAGTCCAAGAGTTTTGCTGTGGTTGACCAACGAATGATTGAGGTTTAAGTGCTAAAACCTACCAAGTGAAAATGTGAAGCTGAGCCAACACGGACCACGCTGGGGTTAGGAGATTATCTTTTTGGTTTTTAGATGTCATAAAAATACTGATGTTGCTGTTGCCCAAGGGCACTTGCGTGTTTGTTTCCCTGTGGCATTTGTACCGGTGTTGTTTTGCGGTTTTTTGATTGGGTGATGTGAGCTATTTAGATTCCCCAGTTGATTCACTGTTTATTCACTGTATGATTCAACTGGTACCCTCAGCTACAGGTGGTTTCCCGACCCGGATGGCTTCGACAGTGCCGCAAGGAACCCAAAGTTGCCAAAGCTGCAGCAGCGGCGCCAGCACAGGCCCTATGCCATGTGGACTCCTTACGTGCTGGGAATGGCAACTGCCAAACTCAACGTTCGGAAATGTGTGTTTAGATACAGAAATGGACAAGTTTGAGATAGAGTATAGATTTCCGACGCCAGATTTCTTGCACACATGTGGGAATATTGGTGCGTTTGCACCAGCACGCATATTGTAATTACAAAGTTGCGCCCCCAGTTGTAAGCTAGGCAACAATGCCCATTAATGGCGAGTGTATCTACCAGACCACTTGGGTCACTTGAGGGCATCGCGAAATGCATGCTTCAGCTTTTGAAGCACCCTGGAGGTCTGCGATCCACAGCGTGTTCAAGAACTGGAGGAGCAAATGAAGGACGCTCGGAACTGGAAGACCCCATCGGTGGATCAACCACCCCTAGTCAGGGCGCACTCAACACTGCTGAGATGGGCCGCCTAGTTGATGGTTGGTCATGATGAGCAACGATGATTGTTTGTGATAGATAAGGATAGTTAATAATAGTTATTGATGGTTCATGATAGTTAGCCAATGATGGTCAATTAATGATGGTTAATTTACGATGGTTAATGGTGATGAGTGATAGTTAATGATTGTGCATGAGCCCAGGATAGCTCAAGTGTGAGTGCTTGGTTGGCTTTCGTTAGCCCAAGTACTACACTTGCTTGGGTGTTTCTATGGTCGACCGCTGGTACAGCCTGGGTTGCTTGGTGATGAACTGAGAATACCAGCCTCACCACTCCATAAGATCCACCTGTCGGTGGCTTGTAGTTGTGGGTTGTGGTTGTGCTTGGTGGTCGTTGATGTTTTCCCATGACATGGTGCTTGTGGAGTAGGATACGGTACGGTGGAGGCCTTTCCGTTAGACTCAGTAGACAGGATTTTTCGGGGATGTGGCTGATCATGATAGCTTGATGTTTGTTAAGACCACAGCCGGGTAACAGAATCATAGTAGGCACTGCTATTGTTGGGCTTTGGATTGACACAAAGCCAACCAGAGTGACAACAAATCATTTGCATAGAGTCTTTTGATGATAACAGCTGTAGCCAAGCAATCAACCACAATAAAGAATCATTTACCACTTCAACCATTGTGCATTCGCATTGCAACACGTCGAAGCCAGAGCAAGAAAGTGTTGACCGCGCCACTATAATAGCATATCATATCATTGTATAAGCAACTCTTAACCGTCTTAACCAACCTTCCCCAACCAATCATTCCCCAACCATCTCCAAGGGTCAAAATCAACTCTTTATTGAAATCAATCATTAACCATTCATCAATTATTCGAACCAATCACCAACCATCTCCAACCAATCAAAAACCAACCATGATAAATCATTAGCCAACCCTCAACCAATCATGCCCCAACCTTAACCAATCATCTCTGCGACCATGAATCATCATTCCCCAAGGGTTCCACCCTTTAACCATTCCCTAACCCTTAGCCATTTCCCAACCCCCAACCTTAACCATCATCATCCCCCTTGGTTCCCCTTGGTTCCACCCCTTGGTTCCACCCCTGGCGGCTCCCAGGACGTAACCTTCGCGCTGAAGGCCGGGGAGCGTCGCCTGCAGCGCCTGCGGCGCGAGCACGGGCGCTGCCTCGCCGCGGACGACAGCTGCTGGGTCCAGGGCTTCAGCTACGAGGCGCCGGGGGAAGGCCAGGAGGGTCCAACAGGTGGTGGGGACCAGCCATGGGCAACGGGTGGTCAGAATCAACCAGAAAAAGTGGTCAGAATCAACCAGTTCTGGTTGGTGGTTTGATTCACTTTTTTTCCCTATTAGTTATTAACAAATGGTTGGTTGACTCATATTTTTCATGGTTGGCGGTCAGAAATCAACCAGATGATTAGTCACGGTAGTTCATATAACAAGTTTTCGACCAGTTGAGTAGTCATTGGTGTCATTGGTTTTTGGTTATTGTCGGTTGGAAATTGGTGTTTGATGCTATAATCATGGTAAGCCACATCATGGTTAACCACAATAACATCTCACCCCCAATTTTTTTCCCCACCCCAACCCAGCCCCCCAACCCCACCCCGCCGGATGTGCTTTTGTACGCAAGTGACCTTATTGTTTTGTGCGCCAGTGACCCCAGACACGCTAGGGTTGGTGCCTGGGAGATGTTATTGGATCTTTGTCGGTCGGGGTGCTTTGCCCGGCACAATCCACTTCTCTGCCAGTTTGGGCTGGTTATTCAGCAGCGTAGTGCTTCATCAGATCTCCGAATCAAGCCATGGCCAAATCCCTTGGTATCCTTCTCCTGATTCCAGTGTTGGCAGAGAAGGCCTGTCATGAAGGCAGCTGTGACGACTCGGCGCTGATGCAGATGAATCGCTGCTTGGATCATTTGTAAATCAACAGGTATTTCCTGACTCACATGTGTGTTTTCTCTCGGAGATTTGTTGTAGGATGTCTCCAAATTCTTGCCAGCCAAGGAAACCAGGAGAAGCTTGGACCTCCATGGTGGGTTTGGAAGAAGATCCTTGAGGATGAGGGCAATGGAAAGCGTTATCCTTATCCGACGACCACCGAGGCACCAGCACCGCCTCCACGCGAGTTTCCTTGCGTTGATGCAGAACCACAAGCTCCGCGCAATCTCACGGAGTCCTTCGAGGGAAAGGAGCCTCCACGAGTGAAGCCTGTGAGTTCCTTGGACGAAGCAGAAAATGTTTTTTTTGTGCTTTGATCATATGGGGTGCAGACGAGCATCTTCTCAGCATCTCAGAATGTATGGTCTTGCACTATTGCCAAGAGGTTTCTACTAGCAAAAGCAGCAGACACAGCGTCTTATCTCTGCACGTGTGCGAATTCCACATGTTTGACATTTTGAGTTGGCGTGTCAGGCTCCGGTATTAGCTTCTGGTGGAAATGAGGTAAGCGTGACAATTTGTGTTGAGTTCGCCAAACCTAGGATTTGTTAAGGATAGATTTGGTGGTGACAATTGTTTGTAATTGCTTTGCAATTCTTCTCCACTACTAGAGGGATGGATAAGCAGCGTGGTATTGCTACCAAAATGTAGAACGTTTCCGGTGGCGGGGCGGTCTACTCATCTTTTTCCAGAGAGGATAGGTTGGTTTGATTCTGAGTCAAAGTCAACAGATACCAATGGCAGAGTCCTAGAGTCTGCTTGCGGAGGTTGGATTCTTTCAATCACTAGGGCATCAGCAACTTTGCCTCCAGTCCGCATCAAAAAAGTACACCACACAAACGATCAGAAGCAGTTGCAGGCCTTAGACCTTCATTTTTTTTTCTGATGTTGCAACTTTCTAATCACATCTGTACGTTCCTAGGTATTCAACATGAATTTCCCAACCTGATCCACGTGAACACTCACTTTCACTTGGGTGCCGAACATTGCAACTTCGACGATGACGAGTATGCCCTTGATGTGGAGCAGGCCTTTACCAATCCCGAGGATATCATGCCAAACAACATCCGTCCCGGATTCTTTTGCGCACCCGTGGAGGAGCCACCAACACGTGGCAATTTGGATCCTTATGAGTTCAAATGGTGCAAGAACGTCTCAGTGGGCTACACCTATGAGTTTCACTGGGTCTACTCAAGTGCCGGGGCCAAAGATCGGGTCTTGACCGGTGGCTTGGGTGGTGTTTTTGCCCGAGACTTGAATCCAGCGGTGTTGGTGCGTGGCCAAGTGGTTCGCATCGTCAATGACCCGACCGAAGAGTACATGCAGTACAACACGACCTGGAAACCGGTCCACGACTACATGCTCTACATTGGATCCACAACAAGTGATTCCTACAACAACGAGCAGTGTTCCCCATTCGAAGTGACATGGTGGGTGGATCGCCAGTGCAAAGAACTGTCGGCACAAGTGATGGACAGGACGTGCAAAGACCTGCTGGAGTTTGGCATCGATATGGAGAATGATGTCAAACCTGCATCGTCTCGTCAGATTGTGGCAGCCTTCATTTCCGACACTAATGCCACAATCACCCGCAAAACAATGGACTTGTGAAGCACTACAAGATCTACAAGTACCTCATGACTTCACTCGGGCTAATAGTAGAATTGGAGGGACTTCCAATATCTCCAACTGGCTCTTGGCATCTGAACACCCTTCCAGTCAGTCATTATCAGTCAAGTTGTACACATACTGTGTATCGATAGTCATATATCTAATATATATATATATATTTCATTATATGTCTTTATGTATAGGAAAAATATATTTCTATATATGTATGTATGAGTGTATATATGTATATTCATATGTATGTGCATATGTATTTGCCACTTGGGTCGCCGGGGCCGCCAGCCAGCGGGAGACGTCTCACAATTTGGGGCCATTTGAGCACACCTGGGTATTCTGAAGTGGCATTTGCATGGGACAAACATGTAGATGGAAGGTGGTCAAAGTATGTATAAGGAGTTCATTGGCTCGCAACTTGCCAAGTCTTTTTCATTCTCTGGGGATTGATTGCCCTCGCAGCCATTGGCAAAGAGATGCTTCCAAGGAGGTTATCAACATCTATGAACCAGGTTGCCCCAAATTGAAAGCTTCAGTTTTGAGTGGTCTGTCAAGCCACTGAAGCCGATTGAATGGCAGCATGCCCATTGAAGTCTGCCATAGGACAAAGTTCCGCACTGTCCTTTGCATTCCTTGGAGACTGCAGCTCCCACTGCATTGCCAGCATTGCCTCTCCCATGGCTAGTTTCAAGAGTTTAAGCAGTACGAAGATGACAGAACAGCTGTAGCGCAAGAAGTAGGCGTCAAGAGGAAGGGTTTTCCTGCACTTCCTTCATCACTTATACTAGCAACTCAGCAGAAGTTTCTTTTGAAAAGGTGTGTCGCGGTATCTGCAGGAGATTGGTGGGTTGGCAGGCTGGCTGCAGAAATTAAGAGCGAAACTGCTAGAATGGCCTAAAGAGCAATGATAGCACATAGAGCGAAAAGAGCTTCGGCGGCCACAAGTGGACCTTTGGGTCGGTCACCCGTACTTGCAGCTTTTAAGCATGATGAAGCGCGTGAAGCGCGAAAGAAAGATATGAATGGCTACGGCTACTTAGGAATCAAACGAGCAGCCATTTGCAATGGGCTCAATTGCACCTAGACAACAATGTCAACCACAACTGGTAATATCTGGTAATGATTATTGGTGAAGATTGCTGATCAGCATTGCAGAACACGTGGCTCGTTTTATTAAATGATTTTCACATATGTTCGCTTCATTGTTCCATGACTGTTCCTTATTAGTCATTAGCTAAGCCATCAACCATCTCTACGCATCACATTCCCCATTTTATCAATGATCATCAGTGATTGTCCCACTTCACCATTGCTTAGCCATCATGGCTTCATGGCTGCTGCTTGCCTGCCACGGCTGCCAGGATTGCTGCTTTCCGGCGCCTACAGGGAATGTGGCGTGCTGGGATGCAGAATACACCTACAGCAGATGTTGCAGGTGCTACCGGGGGGAGCCTCGGGGTTCAACCGGGACCTAGTGATGCTCGTGGTTGACCGTGGTGAATCTTGGCTAATTACTAGGGGATTGCTATCCATCAAGGAGGATGATTTAGTGTCAGTGTTTGATAGGGTGAATCATGGTTGACGTCACTGGTTGGTAGCGATCAAGTCGACGGTTGATTGCTGTCAGTACCGGATTCTCTCTCGTCTACAACTGGTGTTTATTTGGGCCAGTGCCAAGTTCACCCAAGCTTTGGCTCATTTGTGGTTCTAGGCTTGGTATCTTTATGTATCTTTTAAGTCATTAAGCAATGACAGATCGTGGCTGACAATATGGGGGGGTGCAAGGGACAATTTGATGATTTTCCATGATTGATGTTTGCTGCTGGCATATTCGAGAACTGCAACCAGCAAGAGACTACCTGGGTGGACTGGGGATGACTGGGGTGTGGGGTGTGATGGTCAGTCATTTGGGAAGCCTTGGCAGCTTGCTAGCATCGAATTGGTTCAAGTTTTGGAGCTCATATCTCTGAAAAGTGACATCCTTTGAATGAGGCCAGCATACTTGTCATATCTTTTGGTTGGTGGTTTCAAACACTTCTTAATCTTCCCTAGTATCAACAAATGTTGACAGGCATATTGTTCACAGGGGTTGAAAGTACCAACCAGTTTTGGGATGACCCTTGTGACCGTGGCGTTGGCGCCGTGAGGTAATGAGCGCTGGATGATTTTGATGGAGCAACCCTTGCAGTAAAACTCCAGGGGCGCTTCGTGGTCCACGCGACTTGAGACGTGTCCCAAAAAAAATCAGATTGGTTGCAACCAGGGTATTGTCGGAGAGCTCTGAAGCTAACCCCCTATCCACAGGGAGAGGGATCAAAAAAAAATTGGGATGCATCAAAAAAAAATTGGGATGCATCAAAAAAAAATTGGGATGCATCAAAAAAAAAAAATGGGATGCATCAAAAAAAAAATTGCAGCCAGGAAGCAAGGAAGAAAGGAAGCAAATAAGCAAGGAAGCAAGGAAGGAAGGAAGCAAGGAAGGAAGGAAGGAAGCAAGGAAGCAAGGAAGGAAGGAAGGAAGGATACAAGGAAGGAAGCAAGAAAGCAAGGAAGGAAGAAAGCAAGGAAGAAAGAAAGGAAGGAAGCAAGGAAGAAAGGAAAGAAGGAAGCAAGGAAGGAAGGAAGCAAGGAAGGAAGGAAGCAAGCAAGCAAGGAAGCGCTGCGCCCTCCCTCCAATCCCCCCCTCCCGGTTGTTTTTGCCACATCAAAGCTTGCCAATCTTTAACATGCTACTCCACATGTGGGTACAAGAGTGCACGGATCTCTCTACATGTTTGCTTGCTTATGGGGGGGGCTGCGCCCCCCCCCAACCCCCCCGCTAATGCAATGTTGGTGACCAATGTTCTACATACATACATTGCATTTGCTTCAACCTGAAGCATTACATAGGAACATAAGTGTTGTCGTTCTGCTTTGGGGGGAGGCGCTGCAACAACAACAACAACAACAACAACAACAACAACAACAACCACAACAACAACAACAACCCTCTAAAATGTTGGAATAAAATGCAACATGACAGGTCCTAGCTCCAAAATGTTGTAAATAACATGCTAAATGAATCTAAATGAGAGGTCCTAGCTCCAAAATGCTGCAAATAGCATGCTAAATAAAAGGTCCTAGTTCTAAAATGCAGCAAGCAGCATGCTGAATGAGAGGTCCTAGCTCCAAAATGCTGCAAATAGAATGCGAAATGAAAGGTCCTGGCTCCAAAATGCTGCAAATAGCATGCAAAATGAAAGGTCCTAGCTCCGAAATGTTGCAAATAGCATACAAAATGAGAGGTCCTAGCTCCAAAATGCTGCAAATAGCATGCAAAATGAAAGGTCCTAGCTCCAAAATGCTGCAAATAGCATGCAAAATGAGAGGTCCTAGCTCCAAAATGCTGGAAATAGCATGCAAAATGAAAGGTCCTAGCTCCAAAATGCTGCAAATAGCATGCAAAATGAGAGGTCCTGGCTCCAAAATGCTGCAAATAACATGCAAATGTTTGATCCTTGTCAATTTTTTTTTTTGATCCTTGTCAATTTTTTTTTTGATAGCCTTTGCTTCTCGAAACGCCACTGTTTCCCTGTATTTTGAACTGTCAATTTTTTTTTGATCCTTCCCAATTTTTTTTGATCCTTCCTCGTCAATTTTTTTTGATGCATCCCAATTTTTTTTTTGATCCATCTCTCCTATCCACATGTCTGGATAGTAACACACCAGCTGTGCATCGCTGTTTATATAAACTGCTGATGGTATGATAATGGCTGGATTTTTGCCACATGATGATTAATTATTGAGTTATTGCTGATAGTGACCACTGCTACGCACCATGACCTGCTTTAGCCACAAGTTACGAGCAAAACCACCATGAAACCACCCAGGGAACCATCGTTACCCAGCCGTCATCAACCAAATATGATGGATGAACCATGCAGCCGCGAGTAATCTTAGATTCTGGGGAAGCCTTGGGGTATTCTCATGCTGTGGACTGTTGGGTGCTGTTGGACTTGGACCGGTGACATCATCCGCCACATGGATTCCATGGCTGTGAAGGGATTTTGGGACGCAGCTCGCGCATGAATTTCTCGAGCGGCGGCAGCGAGGATGCTTCCGCTGGGACCAGTTGAATGCCACGCGGGTGGTGTACAAACGGTGCCAGCTGCCGCAGAACAGACAGATGGATCATCTACATGTCTACATGTGGCCTGTGCATGGCATATTCTGACACAGGGGTGTATCATGTGCCCTCGCATGTGTGTGTGTGTGTGTGCGCTTAGTCTGAAGAGCCTGGGTTGATTTGCTGCAGCGACAATCACCATGAAATGCTGATAGCCACTAGCATCAACATGTATCAACCAGCCATCAACCCTCAACCACCCATAATCGTCCAACCATCACCCAACCAACCATCATCACCCAACCAACCATCAACTAAGCATCATCCACCAAATGGATGGCTACCACATGCTACCACTATGTTCACCTTCTCTTGCTGCCTGGCTCTCAGCTTGAACCATGATCTGCGGCGGCCCCGTGTTGCAACCTCCCACACCTGGGTGCTACTTGAGGCCGCCGGTGGCTGCACCACGGGTGCTTCAGGACCAACGGCTTGCACCGTACGGCTGTGTTCGGCCATGGCAGCGCAGGCGAAGCAGCACAAAGAGGCTGAGGGAACTTCGCAGGAAGAGGCACTTTCGAAGGATTTGGCGACTTTTGTTCAACAGATCCAGGCCGAGTTGCGAGAGAAGAGACCACAGACACTGGGTCTTTGATGGTGGGTGATTTGTGATCTTTCGATGTTTGTTTTGAAGCATGTGGGGGCATGTTCGCAGCTCATTGTTTGGCATTTTTTGGGGTCCTTGTTCCTTTCGTCCAGCCAACATTGTCGCAGGAAACAAGACAACCCTGCACCAGATTTTAAACACTATTGAAACCATTGTTTGCAAGAGAAACCATCATAATTAATGAAATAATCCATCAATTGATGAATTGATACAGTATTGGATTATCGTATGGTCACGGGTAATACCAACCAACCAAAACATCGGCAGATGAATATCCCAACAAAGACTGATGTCATCATTTTTGGATGCAGCGTACCCACGAGCATATATATATGTATATATATATATATATATATGCACATAGATATATGATGCCCGTGGGGACTTCGAACACGCCCCATGTCACCTTTTTGGGAAGGAATTTTGGGGTCACTTCACCATCAAACATGAACCCGCGCTATGGATCCACTCTTTGAATGGCCTGGCTGTTGGCTGGGAGCAAGGCCAGGAGACAGGGGAATCCCTTTAAAGGTGCAGCCCTGGAGCTACCAGGAGTGGCCGTTCACCAAGTGGTACTTACAACTTACATTGATCTCCATGCGGCTTCTCACCCATCAACCCAGTGTTGTGATGCGTAATTGGCCCTGTGGGCCACAGCCAGAACTTCGCCATGATTGAAGCCCCGCAAGTTGCTGTTCATTGAATACCTCGTGATTTTTCCAGTCAACATTTTCGCTGGGGATTCCTCAGTATAAGCCATGACGTACTGGCTGAATTAACTGTCACGATTTCATGATTAGAGCTGTTAAAGCAGATCAAAATCAGTTGCTGTTCACTGAATCATTTGTGTCTCCCCCAGATTCACTTTTCATGATTCAAGCCATTGAAACAAATAAAACCGCGGATATCAATCATTTTCCATGATTAAAGTCATTCAAAAGAATAAGACCATGAATATCCATCACTTCTCATGATTAAAAAGCCATAAGAACATATTGAAGACCATGAACATAAACCACGAAAAACCATGAAAATGCATGGGTTTGAACAGCTGCCTCAGGATGCACGACCAGATCCACGACCACGAGCTGCCTCCGTTGATCAGCAAGCGGCGCTGGACACATTTGGGCGAGCTGCTGCGTCATGGCAGA
>VSDK01027354.1:327258-340990 GCA_009767595.1 Symbiodinium kawagutii
TGAACCGCTTGGGTTCTGTGGCGTTGACAGACTTGATCCTATGGATTCCTAGGGTAATTATATGACCATATAGTAGAGAGTAAGTTATTAACCACTGTACTTGGGAATCATATCACCATAGTCCATATACTTATTAACTATAGTTGATGGTAATTAGCTTCCGGGTTTACCTATGGTCCTGGGTTGTTGGCTCTGCCAATGTTGTTGGCTATCGTGGCTCTTCTTTTTTGTTGCCGTTGCTGGTTTGAATCGCCATGAATCGCCCCCAGTAATCAATATCCATCGGTACTAGGGTCACCTATTGCCATCATTTGCCATCAATCATTTCCAGCCAATGTGTTGTCTCAACATGGTCCCCTATGAATCAATCATTTCTAACCAACGTGTTATATCAACCTTGCTGCCGTTCTGAACCACGGCAGTCTCCCATGAGGAAAGCGAAGGAGTCGAAGGAAGACTTCCGTCAGAGGCTTCCCGAGGACGCCTGGCTCTCGCTGCGCTTGGATGGCTGCCGCTGCTCGCCTCAATGTGCTGAGCCTGGTGCTTGGGGAGGCTATCGGGGGGTGCCCAGCTTGAAGGGTTGTGATTCTTCCATCCTCGCCATCATCATCATTATCATCATCATCATCATCATCATCATCATTATCATCACCATCACTTAGTCACTAAGCATGATCTTCCCCAGCATTGTTGGTCATTCTCCCCTAGAGCTACCCATTCATGAAACCATCGCTTGCACCCGGCCTCCAAGGCTGGGGCACGCTGCTGGGACGGCTGAAGACCTCGGGAGTTCTGCAGCACGGCTTCCGCCAAGAAATCGCGGAGACCATGGTGGCCACCTGCCGGGCAGTGCCTTGGAGGGTGGGGTGGGACCACCTGGGACCCGTCATGGGTTGGTGGGCGGGTTGGGCATAGCGCACCTGGGGGATGGAGCTTTCTCTATTCCCAAGCAGTTTGCTGGATGACGTTGGTTACTCCCATGGTTGGTGATGGATGGTAGGTGATGGGCTGCAACTGCCATGACTCAAGAATTCGAAGCATCAATCTTTGTCAGAGTAATCTACGCAAGTCAACATTTTTTAGTAAACATCCGCGGTAACCATTGCTGCTGTTGTTGTTTCTTGTCTCTTGGCTAATGATTAGTTCTTTTGTGGTGGTTTCTCAAAATGGGGTATCCCCCAAACATCCAGTTTTTTCAATAACCATTTCTAACAATAAACCATCCAATTTTGGGGGGTCCCCAAACTGGCTTGAGAAACGACCACAATATGGTTGCTGTCTACCCATTGTTGTTGATGATTTCCCCCTGTTATTAATAAGATTATCGACCACTAATTAGCCATAGTTAACCATAGAAAACCACCATATGACCATATAAGACTTGTTTAACCATTGTTTTTGGTTGTTATTCCCATTATGAACCATTATTCAGCATGATAGGGGATACCTAGCTGATATTAGACCACCATATGCTTGTTTCCTATCAGTTTTTGGTCGACGGTCACCACCATCACCAACATCACCACCACTGCACGTGCTGCGGCCAGGTGATGTGCGAATTCGGAGGCGTGGTGGGCTACACCCACAGCGCCTTGCCACGCCGGTGGGTGGTGAAGCGGGGTTTGTTGCTGGGAATGGTGTCGTGGTTGGATGGTTGGTGGATGGTTGGATGGATGGTTGGAATGGTTTTGTTGGTTAATGGTTGGTCAATGGTTGGTCAATGGTTCTTATCACCAATGGTTTTAATGCTGATTGGCTGTTGGTTGGGAGGGAGCGATGAGCTTCGCCAGGGGTATCCATATTGACCTGGATCCATACCTGGACATATGCAAAGGAGGAGCGGGGCCAGGAGCTACCAGGGGCGTTCGAACCAAATGGTAGTATTATAGTATTGGCCCGGTGTATTCAGAATGGTAAGAGAATACTTGGATGTGCGGCGTTTGGTAGCTGAACTAACCCAGTTAGGAAACCATATAGGTATTGCGACCACTGACCTTCGCCGTGGGGGTGCACATCCAAGTATGGTTACAACCAATGGTAAGAATGTTTTTGTTGGTTATTGGTTGGTCAATGGCCAATGGTTTCAATGCTAATTCAGCAGCTTGTTGGATGGTTGGCTAACGGTTTGGTTAATGGTTGGTTGATGGTTGGCAGAACTGCCAGGAACCAACAAGCTCATTGCTCAACAGAATTGGCCCAGAACAGTATGCTTTTGTGGCTTCAAGTATTGGCAAAAATGGCTTCGAATATGTTCATGGACCTAACTAACAAACAATATTGCTGTGGTGGTCATGTGGTCAAACATAGGAAAAGTCATAGAAAATCATGGTTTCAGCACAGGTGATTGTTTGGAAACTTGCCCTGGGATAGCAAAACTGGAAATTGATATGTGTTGGATGCGGGGCACACCACCGATGACTAATCACTGTTGTCACCTCTACAGCATTGGATCCTACTAGAAATGCTGACAAGAATCAATCTCAGCAGACACCAGGGAACACCAAGTGTCCTGACCAACCACACCATCAACAATCAACCATCACAACCATGATTCACGTTGATTCACCATCATCAAGCAACCATCATCAATCAACCATCATCAACCAACCATCACTAACCATCATATTTCTGCTTATTCGCGCTTTTTGTTTTCCTCCTAATTATCTATTATGCACCAGCACAAAAAGCCGTCACCCACCAGCCATCATCCATCAACCAGCATCCAACTATCACAAGCCATCATATTGCCTATCATTGATCACTATACCCTGTAATCATCCACCAACCATTGTCCACCAACCATTCTCCAACATATACCATTTACCATATACCATGGTGTTGCCTACCATTGATCACTATATTGGTGTAACCAGCACGAAAAAAAAACACCATCCACCAAGCACCAACCATGCATCAGTGGAAGCCTCAGCGCCCAGGCGACGAGATGACCGTGTTGATCCCACCGGGCCCGCGGATCTTCGAAGGCTCGCGCTGTTCGTGGATCAGCTTGGCGGCCAGTCACTGGGTCAGTGGCGGGGTGCAGCGCGGTGGCGTGGGACTTCAGGGATGATGGGAGGGCATATGATGGGATGATGGGTGGTGGTTGATGGTTACATATTAGAATGATGGGTTGATCAGGGATTAATGAGGATGGTTGATGATGGTTGGTGACTGGTGGTTGCGGTTGATGGTTGGTAATTATGTATAGTGAATGATGATTGGAATGGCTGATGTGGTTGATGGTGCTTGGTTGTTGATTGCCTGGTTGGATGGTTGATATGGCCGCGTGGTGATTGATCTACTGCATGTCCGGCTACATGGCGGTACTGGTACTTTGAGTTGGTTTCTGAAGAAGATCATTGGACATGCATGACTGATGAACAACTGGAAGACATCTGCCAAGAATAGGAGGTTGTTTATACCCCGGACATCTCAAACAGATTTCTCACCAGGCGGTTGTTTTTCATGACTTGATGGTGCGCCTAGCTGTTCTGACCATTCTTAACAAGGAAGCGATACAAATGAAGTACCCTGCAGCAGGATTAAGAATCGGTGGGGTTTCATGTGCTCCGCGCATGAGCGGCAGTTCACCAGCGCTCAAAGTGGAGACACCGTGAGTCAATTTCATGCATGGCTGATGCTCCGTGTATGTTGTATGCTTGATATTTGGTTCATCCCCCAACTAATCAACCACTAATAAGGATTATCAACCACTAATAATTCTGTAACTCATTAGCTAAATAATTGTTCATCGTCATTAGTTGATAACCGCATAAAATCAAAAGATCCCTCATTGGTTATAAGTATCATCAACCACTGATAATGAACTTATTGACGAGTCACTAGTCATAGTTGTAACTAGTTCAACATTGGTTGCTGTTTGGTTGCTTAGTGTTTGGACTGACAGCTGAGGCATTGCCACTGCCACGTGCAACCGTGTGTTGGGGAGCTTGGCAGCAAAGAAGGGTTCCTTGGCAGCTCGGAAATGGCTGTGGGTCAGTTCACCCTGTAGCCCTGGTTCCCCTATCATTAGCCATTGTTTTCCCTATTGTCTTTGGTTCTCATCCTCCGCTATTGGTTTGTTAATATTGACCCATAGCAAGATGTTGCAAGTACTGAACCTGGAGATCCAGTGTGGGAATATGTCGCTGAAGTCTTGTGGATGGGGAATTTGCTACCGAGTGGTAATTCACAATGGGTTCCAAAGGCTGCAGATGGTTTACTATGTGGAAACCAGCAGGTGCTTACCATCCATCTGACGATTGGATCTGATTGGAGATCATGGAGATGACCGATTTTTCCGGCATTCGGTGGTTGCCAAGTGGATGTTGATGTGAATGGGATAAGACGCCAACCGCACATCACCCCGGGGAACCTTGTGCCATACATCCAGGTCAACTCCAAGTAGTAGGACTTGGTGCCGCCAAGCATCATGAACAGCCACCATCGGCAGTTAATAACCACTGAATAGTTCAATCCCCACTAGCCACCTCTGACTATTCTCTTCCCTTTTCTTGTGGGCCTCTATCCTCCATCGTCAACCATCAATCAGCCATCAATCAACCATCAACCAATCATCAACCAACCATCATCAACCCGTCATTAACCACCACTACTTCCGAACCATGCGCCACTCTCAACCACCATTAACCATCAACTAATCATCATTCACCAGCACTCAGTATCACTAAACCCCCACTAAAACACCAGAATGCCCACCAAATATCATCAACTACCACTGAACCACCTACCGTGCCCACCACCCTCGCCCACCCCAGGCTTAGTCCTGGACGCCACCATCGTGGCCCACTTCGACTGCCGTGTGGGCGTTTACGCCACAGCGGCGCAGGCCGAGAGTTTGCTGCTGTGGAGGGCCTCGGTTTCCTGGCGCCGCAGGGGTGCTGGTGGAGGTGGCTAGGAAGGTGGGCACAAATGGATGTGCAGCTGGGTTTAGTGAAGCCATGGGGAGGTTAGTCATGCCCTGTGTTTGGTAGGTGAACTAACCCCGGTACGAAACTGCAGCTGGGGTTAAAACCATGGTCAGTTGCGCCTTATAAGGTAGCTGAACTATATAACCCCTAGAAACCATGGCTAGTGACCACTTACGAGCTGTGGGGGTGCACATCCAAGTAGGCAGGTGGTTAAGGCGATTGAGGTGGGTAAGCTGCTGGTGAGGTAATTGGACGATCATCCCATAGCTAGTAACTGCTGAACGTAAACATGGTTAGTCGGGGTTCAGCTACCGGCTACAAGGTGCAAGGGAACCATGGCTACATCCCAGTTCCAAGCTGCCTAACTGCTGAGCAACCATGGTTTAGTTCAGCCATTTGAAACTGGTATAACACCATGTATAACTTACTTAAGGTAGTCATTAATTAAGTATGATTACTAGTCAATTATTAAATCTAATCAGCTTTTAAGTAGGATGATCATCCAAGAGCAGGAAGGTGGGTATGAAGCTGGCCACCAGCTGGTGAATAGCGGTAGGAAGACGGTGGATAAGGTGAGTCTTATATAGATGGTTAATGATAATGAGCTTGTTAATGATTGGCTAAGGTGGATGGATAATGAATGTCAATGACTCAGTGTGGCTAATGAGCTGGCCAGTGATGGTCACAGATCCTGATTAATATCTGAAAATTGCGCACGGTTTGGTGGCAGTGTTCCAATTGGAAATAGCGGAAGACAGACCAAAAAGAAGATACAACTACGTTGGAATCTGGCGGGAATATCGACCAACAATCCGTTCAGAGGCTGGTCTTGTGGATAGGAATTCGGAATTTGGTACAACTTCCCGCTTTGTCAAGAGTTGTCCTGAGTTCTTAGGAGTGATGTGCGAAGCAAAGTCAGCTGTAACCACTTTTGTTGGGAACAGCCATGCTCGCAGCATTTAGTGCGATAGCTTCTCCATTTCCAACCAGTTTCGTCGCGTTTCTACCATTAAACTGCGGTTGAGCATGGTTGGGCCAGTCATGAAAAAAAAACCTACAGCTCATGATCACCAGTGACCAGCAATCGTATTAGCCAACTATCAACCAGCTTTTAACCCTAGTTAACTAGTCAGTAGTCATCAAATGACAACGACTTGGCATCATTCACCATCACTAAGCACTATAATCCCCTCTTACAAGCCACTACAATCCCCTAGGCCTATGAATCCCTCTAAATCGTGTTGAAAGTTCACTAAAGCCACCGTGCTTTTCACCGTGTGATTGGCATTAGGATTGCAACATCAACTCAGCATCGGATGCTATCAAGTTCTCGGACGCGCCCATGGATGTGCGACGCTTCAACACGATCCAGAAACTGTGACTCGGACAATCTCAACCAGATTACAACTTGGGCAACTACCAGGCAAATGGTAGATACAACTATAGTTAAATGGCCTTGTAAACTTATAACTAGGAAGGCCCACCTTGTAGCATCAGCACAGCATCAGCACAGCATCAGCACAGCATCAGCACAGCATCAGCACAGCATCAGCACTTGGCATGTATTGGTTGATAGTGTTGGTATGTATTGGCTTAGCCATTGGTCAATAGTATGGTTTGTAGAACTTTATATTCGTATTGGTTGGTACCATTAGCCATTGGTTAGTAGTATTGATATGTATTGGTTAGGAGTGTGGTGAGCCCTTCATTGACCAGACTATTCAACACACTGTGAAGTCATCATTGCCCAATTATATAACTTCACACCATTAACATCTTTCAACGACACAAATAGTCGTTGGGATGCATGGCAGTACACAGAAATTTGGGGACTGGTCGACATTGAAAGGTGACGGTTCGGAAGGGAAGTCTCACCATTTCAGGAAGATTTCCAGCATGCCCGACTTCCCCCTTTTTTTCCGTAAATTGTCAGGTATTGCACACGAGCCTTTACTGTAATTACTTTGGGGCGCAATTATCCACTTGTGACTTGGTCGGGAACCTGCGCGGAGGCGACGTAGGTTGATGATCATCATGAGCCGCCCTGCCACTCCCGATGCCCTCATGGGGCACGGCACCCAGCTCCCAGCCCATGTACGTCACCACCGGGCCACCCAGGAGCTACTTGCAGAGACGAAATGGTTTGCCACTGCAACGGCACCAAGCCTATGGATCCCTTCTGGCCCGGAAGCTTGACGATGTCCGTGGCGAACGGGTGCACGGATTGGTGAACCGCTTTGATGGTGAAATGTGGTGATACTTATCATTGGCAGGATTGCCAGTTCTTTGATGGTTGAATTGGTACGGGTACTGAATTATTTGATGGGTCTTTGAGGGCTATATTGGTACTAAGAATTTGCTGGATGAGTTGCATGTTTTTTCGGCCAAAACATCCCGACAGTGCCTGGACATGCCTAGATCCTAGCCCAGGCTTTCCCAGATACCTTCGAGTCAATGCTGAGTTGCCAGCTGCCCCTCACCGTGAGCACTATGGGATACCTCAAGCGGTGCTACCAAGGACTGAGAAGAACGCCGACAGTGGGGACCTTAGACTTTCACCGGGGCGGTGCCGTCAACCAACTTGAAGGATATAAACTCTGATTGTAGGGTTGATAAGGGTTGGTAAGGGTTAGTAATGAAGGGTTAACAAGGGTTAAAAAGGGGGACAATAATCTGGCTTGTGGTTGGAAGGGAGGGAGCGTTTTGGAGCCAGGGGTTTCCATATTACCTTTTAAAGGAGGCGGGAGGCCAGGAGCTACCACGACTGTTGTAACCACATGGTAGTAAATGTGGAATCTTTTTGAATGTCATCATTTTGATTTTGTTTGAGTGTCATCAGTGTCACTGCCGATGCATGCTGGCACTCAAATTGTGGGATATGGTTGACAACAATGAACTCACATATGATGGTCAATGCTTGTGATTAAATAATTTTCCAACTACAAGTTGGGATAATATTGGAAATCATAATTGATATTCATCGCTGGGATGTGATATCATTTGGCTACTCCGGGGTGACACCACTTGCCATGTCCAAATTGACAATGCCATGAGTCACGCCTTGCTGGCGGGCAGTGACCTTGACGAAGTGCCATAAACAGGGTATCATCTGTTCCCGATTACCTTTTGGTAGATGCTCATCCGGAGATAGATAATCCACTAATCATTGCTGCTTTCCCTAGGGGCTTTCAATATCATGAATTATAGATGCTTCCTTGATGCTTCACAATAGTTATGGTCACTTATAACCCCTATCAGACCGTATTGAAACTTCACTAAGAAGCTACCGTGCTGCATTTTTTTTGGTTGATGCCCCCGAAAAAATGGCGATTTCCAAGCTATCCAGGAATGCATCTGCCGCCAGCGCAACTTCAGCTGCCAGGAGTGGTCCTGATCAACGGGGATGACTCGAAGTCGCGGCAGATTCTGAACCTCTTCCGCCAGCAATCCTTAATCCCGAGCTGTGACCTGACAGCAAACCGTGGCAGTGGCAAATCTCGGAGTCGAGTTTTGACACCTCATAGGGGGCTTTATCGTTTTTTGCGTGGATGTTCCCAGTGATTGTTCACATTGATCATCATCATTTATACTTTTTCTGGATTTCTGACGATTTCCGATGGATTTTGACAGCCATCCATAAAACGAGTTTTCGACAGTTTTTCTCAAGATTTCTAATGGTTTCCTGCCGTTTTCCATGTGTTTTAGATGGTTTCCAGCCAATGATCCATGATTTTCTCCTGGTTTCCTATTATTTTCCACGTTATTTCAACGGCTTCCAAGGGCCGTGCAACTTCACCGGGGGAAGTGGCTACCCCGGTGGCAGGTTACCTCAGCAACGACGAGATCCGTATCGCTCCGGAGGAGCTCAGCGTGCCGGTGATGTCCTGGCCCTGCACCATGCCGCGGTGTCATTGAGCCAAAGTGCTCGGTGAGAAAAAGGTCAAGAAGTGATGATCAATGGTATTGTTAAAAATGTGATTGATGGCAGTTTAATGGTGATTTAATATGATTAATGGCGATTAATGGTTTGATTAATGGTGTGATTGATGGGAAGCGATGATTCATGTTATCTTAGTAGTAATGACCAGGCAAGTGATGATAAGGAGTGGAGAAAACCATCAATCATAGTGGCTAATGATAATTTATGAATATTTATGATGATTATGGAAACGATGATTGTCACAAATATCGGTGGTGATGATTCGTGACCATCGGTGATGATTCATGTGGTTCATGCATGTATAAACAACGAATATGGGTGAACACAGAGTCAAAATAGTGATGATGAGTCATAGTTCATACTGAAGAAAACCGTCAAAGAGAGTGATCAGCAATCATGTCAAGAAGTGGTGATGAATTGTGATTAATGATATGATTGATGTGATTAGTGATGAGTGATGGCTAATGATGGTTGACACTAGCGGTTGATATGGTTTATGATGGTTGGGAAGTGATGACGAACGGTGATGATTAATTATGATATTGAATCTTCATGGTCAAATGAGAGTTGACAAGTGGTTGATTAATGATGTGATTAAGTACTGCTGGTGGGCATCCCCTTTGTGTGATATTGGTATTGACCTGGCTTATCATGAGCCGGGACTGACATGAAATCCAGGCGTTGAAGCACGAAGGATGCTGCAGCTGTAATTCCTAAGCATTCGCCACTGGCATGAGAAAGAATAGTCTCAGCAACTGGCTAGCTTCGAAATATTCCATCACTAGAAGCTTCTCACGACACATCCCCAATGGGAGGACCACATGAATACATCATGTGTAACAACGACAAGTATGATAAAGTTTGTATGTACATGCCCTTAATCTGCATCTAGATATCCATAGACATACCCAGAAATTTGTAGCAAAAGAGCAGTTCTGAAACCACACCACTTCAGCAGCTCGACACCGTTCAGCTTGAAGTCCTTCCAGCGCTCATGGTTGACCCTTCCGAGAGCTGGGGATGCTACACCTGTCGCCCATGTTGCAACCTGCTGTCCGGTTCTCTGCCAGTACCTGCGGGTGACCGCTGCGCAGCGGAGTTCGTGCTCTTCGACACCAAGGACTGGCTGGTTGTTTTTTCTCCGGTTTTTAGAGATTTAAGATCATCAATAATGGCCACTAATAGGAGATAATTACAAACAAAAATGGTTGGCTTATTACGATACATGGTTTTATGACGGTTTTTTCAAGATTTTATAGGGGGTTATTGATTTTGGAGATGTATAATCATTAGTACTGGTAAATAGGGGATAATAAATAGCAGTAATGGTTCAACAACTATTGGTTGGTGGTTTGATTTACATTTTGTTTTCCCGAGTAAGTATTAACTTTTAAACAAACTAACTTTCTATTCCCAAATGTATTATATAATTAACTTATTCACTTTTTTGATGATTAATTCACTTATTAGTACATCTTTGGTTGATCGACTGACTTGCGCATATTTTTTCATCGGGGTTGATCTTAGATAAAATAAAGAACAATTTTTAAATGTTTCAACCACCTTTTTTCTCTTGGGTTTAACCACCAACCCGAGGACAAAGTGCCTTACCTCTGCCGCTATGCTGATGGCAGCCGCCACGTATCACGCCTGGACCTACAACCTGCACCGTCCAACCCACGGCAGTTGCTGTTGAGTTCGCGGCTGCGACTGCTGGCGTCACTGGAGGTGGCAGCTGGTGCTGCTTCGGTGCTGCTGTGGCACCTGGGTCAACCCCAACGGCTGGATCTGACCTTCCCGGACCTGAGATCCGCCAAGGCCATTTGCTGGGCCCACCGCAACTTACCGCCATGGGCTCCCAGGGACGGTGAACTACTCTCGGTTCTGCTGGCGGACCGGGTGCTGCTGCTGCCCTTGGTGGCTGCTGGAACGAGTTTCAGCATCGGATCCTCCAAGGTGCTGCAGATCAACTTCCCCTGCAGGTCCTTGTGCTGGTCCCAGGATGGATCTCAGCTGCTGGTGGGTGGCAAGGGCCAACTCGTTTGCTTCGCCTGGCGGCCCAACGAGGAAGAGCCCTTGGTGAGGCATCTCCTATCATCAGGCGCGATCTTCGGCAGTTCACAGAGGGCTCACGTCGGGGGGGGCTTAAATCACAGCACAAAGCATCGGACTTAAGTACAACCCTCAGGAAGTAGAATGGGGTACAGAGCTGGACTGGCTATACCCGGAACCTCACATTGTTGAACTACTAAATGAGTTCAAACTTTGAAGGTAGTGAAGTAGTGACGGTTCACTGGCTTGAGAACCCACCAATTTTGGGTCATGCTTGGGTTATATCACAGAGTGTGAAGTTCTGGAGCGCACTTTGGATGGATCAGATGGCATTTGCCGATATGTAAACGGCGGAGGCAAGGAAAGAGTCTATTCAAAACATATCTTTTGATGCGGTTTCCCTTTGTGAATAGCTTAGAGCCCCACAGAAATGCCGGTGATTCGATCACTGGCAGGGCAGGGCAGTGATCATTCATGAGCAGGCACTGCCACGTAGTTGTAGTAGGATCACTACAGTCGAAATGGAATCATAACAATTGTGGTGATTGTAATTGCTGATCCTTTGTGGTTCTATATCTTTGACATCCATATATCGCGTCATATCGTCATCAATGGCGCTGTCATAGGTTTTGAAGTCCCTGCTCATGGTTTTTAGGGGTTATGGGCATAATACCACATAAGGCTTTGTGATACCCTAGCTGCACATCCAAGTGCCCATCCCAGCTCTCATCTACCAGGGGACTGTGTGGAGATCCACGGCGTCTTTTCCAACGGCTTCCTCTGTCGCATCGACCAATGTGCTGTGGCGCCGCCAGAAACGCAGCTGCTGCTGCCAGGTGGACCGCCACAGGTTCAGACAAACTTGGTGCAGGCAGGGCACGCAAGGGTGGGTGATGGTGGGATTGTGATGGTTGGTGATAGGTGGTGGGCGATTAATGATATTAACAGGTGTTAATGGTTAGATATAATGGTTAACGTGCGCTAATGGTTGGTGATTTCCTGTGGTAAACAAACTGGCAAGGGAAAATCACCATATTTTGGAGGGAAACCCTAGAAAACTAGGTGTGAAAGATTGATTTTCTATTGCTATGTGACTTTACCTGAGGGTGTGGAATCATAATGGTGAACTGGTGTTGAACGGTTGCTGAGTTGATGGGAAATGGTCCCCAGGAATGGTGGTTAGTTGATGCTTAAGTGCTGCTGAATGGTTGCTGATCATGGTTTATGATGGCTTAAGTCAACAAATGGTTCATCATGGTCGATGGTTGGCTAAGATGGCGGTGAATTTGTTGGTTGGTTGATTCTACTGTAATTGGTGGTTAGCAATGGGTGTTGATGGCAAGTCATGGTCAATCACAGTTGATCATGGTTGATGTTGATAAATTTTGGCTGAAACAAGTGACAAAACCGACACTAGTCAGGAAAATGTAAACTACAAAGGGAGATCGACATATTGACGTTTTCCAAATGAGCACATGGCAGCACCCTTCAATCACAAAATTTTCCGAGAACTAGTTGATTGCTTTCGGAGGTTTCCCGACTAGGCATTTCCGATAATCGATTGGTTCCATCACATGGTATATCACAGTGGTTGATCATCTCCATTGGTCCGTTTAGGTTTGATACCCTGCTGATTTGATCTAAGCCATCGAATCGCTGCATTGACCCAACATAAGTCCAGATGCCAAGCCATGATCGTTGCTTAGGCCATGTTGAGGCCGCCACTGCACGCGCAGGTCATTGAAAACCCACAGGATGGACCCTCCGAAAGCCCAACGAGCAGCAACATTTTCAGCATTCCAGGAGGCCCGGGTGTCCAAATCAGCAGTTTTGTACCGAGTTGGGTGGTACAGTGTGGTTGGATGCTTTGAAGCCAAGGGTTGCACCGCCCATTGGACAAGTGTCCATCACTTGGTGCTGGGAAATTTGATCCCTGGTGGATGTAGCTGGTATTTAAGCTATGTTGAGGGCAGTTTCAGCTGAGATTGCTAAACCATTCCATGTCATGTCTAAAAGGTGAAGCCATACAGTAGAAGTGTCTATGATACCTACAGTCACAGTACAGCCAGTTTTTGAATCATCCAAGCATGGCTCATAGGTAAATCTGCAAGCGCTGCAGGTGCTTCCACCACCTTGGGCTCTGCCTGGCAAAATCCCATCACAGAGGTGGCTGCAGGGCTGCAGGTGGTGCCCTGCCAGCGATATTTGATGCCCATCCGTTGCTCCATCACCAAGGCACGCGTCGCGTGGGTGGGTTCGTCCATGGCGTAGGCTGCTGGTAGTCCCTGGTAGGAACTCACCTGGTGGATTTTCCATAGCCAGGTCAGCCAGCGGGTATTTTAAGATTTTTGAGGTGCACCCATCAACCAACCCATCATCATCCATCATCCATGGCTTGCATAATGAGAGTTGGCATGAATCCCCCCATGAGAAAACAGCTGGGTTAGCTGTAATTGGACGAAAAGTAGGGGAAACTAAGAAAACTATCAGTCAACAAGTGCAAAGGTCTGAGATCATGCGTGTTTTCACCGCCAGATTCCATCAAACAACTGGACATGCAACAAGCTTTCCACCAACAGAAACAAGCGCCGATGACCAGTGGCACCATGGGCGTCAGGACGGCGGAGTGCAGCAGTTGCGCTTGCACTGCGGGACCGAGTTGGAAGGCAACGAGGTGGTGGCGGTGGCCGAGAGCGGTGGCAGGGCTGTGGTGGCGCACGGCAGCTTCAGCAGCAGCGAGGTCTGCTGCCACAGCTTGGCTCCGCCGCCTCAATGGAAAGGCCCATGCTGGCAGCCGATGGGGAGACGA
>VSDK01027354.1:341023-364015 GCA_009767595.1 Symbiodinium kawagutii
GGCTCCGCCGCATCAATGGAAAGGCCGATGCTGGCAGCAGCTGGGGACCTTCTGCCTGGCGGAATCCCTGAGACTCTCAGGCTGGGAACCGGTGCGAAGCGTTGAAAAAATTGGCAGCATGAAGCCCTGAAGCATGATCAAGCATCATCCATACCATTTACAAATCTCACCAGCATTTTTCAGCATTTTCACCAAGCAAAGAAGCAACATCAACTCCTCCCCATAGGCGCTTCCAGCCCAGCATCCCACAGCGACCGAAGCCAGGCCTGGCACTTTGGCCCGGCGCATCGGGCGCCCCCGAGCTGCACGCGCTGCTGAGCCAGGCTCCGGCGCCCGGCGACTTTGGGCGACCGCAACGGGAGCTGTTTCACAGGCACGCCGGAAGTCAAGGGGGGTCCTGGGTGGAAAGTTGGAAGTTGGGAAGTTGCTTGGGATAGGTTAGGTTGATGGAGTTTTGGTTAGTTTTTTGGTGGGTTTTGGAGTTAGGGTTGGTTTTTGGTTGGTTTTTGGTTGGTTTTTGGTTGGTTTTCGTTTGGTTTGGGGTTGGTTTAGGGAGACATGGTTGGTTGGAGCGGAGTTATCACTCTGAAGCATCAGCAACGAAACATGTTTCAAATGCACCGTGCCCCTTGACCAGGACGCAAACTCTGTCAGATACTTGGCCTAGCAGACTGCCAACCCATGTGCGGCAACTTTGCAAAGCCTGCGCTGTTGGTTGAAACTGTCAGACTGTTTTCACTCAAGTCATCCTGTTCTGTTTGATATGGAATTACGCCACCCGTTGTTTTGGAGGCATGTTCCGCATACACAGTTGTATTCAAGAAATTGCTGCTTGATGCAGGGACCTCTACCATTGGGGCCATTAGGGAGTTGTGGTGGGGCTCCTTTTTTATATCAAGAAGAGTGCGCCACTGGAAGTGTTCTCATCCACAAATCAGTCCCAATCAGTGTTGTGAAAGAAAGGCGTACTGTATGATAGTTGATCATTGCAAATGTGGATTAATTCACAATGAACATTGGTTCTTGTAAGCAGTAGTGAAAAATAAGACATGGCAAAATGATGGCGCAGAATGATATTCATGAACCATCCTGATCATCACTGAACGGTCAACAGCCACCACTGAACCGCGTCATTGTCATGATATGATGGCCACTCAGGACTCCAAGCCAGCTGATACAGAGTCACAGGCGGCGGATCAGGCGCGCCCTGGTGTCCAACTGTTGGTGGTTTGAATGATGAGATATGATGAGTTGCCTGATGAGTCACCAACTGGGTCACCAACAACAGGAGTGTAGAAGGAGATGCCAACTACCAGTGGAGTGCTCTAAGCTGGCAACACTTTGCGCTACCCACGGTTCCGGCTCACATGGGCGATCCATGATGGGAAGCGGGCGTCAACAGCGAACTCGCAAATGATTGCGTCTCGGTCGATGGCTGAGATCGAACGGATTGAATTGTTGGGTTTGGAGTGCCTGGGCATCCCAAAAGTTTGAAACATGTTGAAGACCCGCCATGTTCAACATAGAGAGTGCACCTTCTCGGGATGGTAGAAAATAAATCATTGATTACATGTAATGACCATAAATCATAAGTACTTTGAAAAAAGTGATTGCCATGATGATTACCGTGAACACTCCACTATACTCCGGAATGGCGATGGAAAAAAAATCACAAAAAAAAACTCTTGTGGTGAATCATATTCCCACGGTAATGGTGAATAAATTCCCAACCGATTTACTACAAGCTTCACAGTATTATTCACCTTACAATTTTCACCTCTGTTTATGGTGAATCGATTGTGAAAAAAGTCATCCATAGCCTCACCAATGATGTCTCCACAGCCGGCGGCAGGAGCTTGCAGCGACTTCTCCAACCGACCGCAACGAGGCAGGCGCCGTTGACAAGATGTCAGGTGTCCGTGACACCAACCATGGTTGACCATGATTAGATACTAACCATGGTTGACCATGGTGGTAAAGTATGGTTCAGTAATGGTCGGTGTTTTATGATGGTTATAAAAGTGTAACTAGTGTCGCTATTGGATCCCTTGCTTTCCATGGCGAGACTTGCCAAGAGTGACATTTATTGATTGTTGAACTGCAGTCATTGCTTGAATTCTAGAAATGCTTGAGAATGATTGCCACCCATTACTTTCGATCCAAAGCTGCACCGTGCCGCAGCCACCAATGAGCCCTGCCCTTGCGCTCAACAGGCACTCCTAAGCATTGCCCACAATGTGGCGGGAATGCGGGAAGAAATGGGAAAGTTTCGAGAGCCTTGGTGCGAGTTACCATGGTTAGTTTCCCCATTTCTGTGGGTTATACCATGTATAGCTGGGTTGTTTTTTGGCTATACCAACTGGTTTACAGAGAGGCAAGAGTACTTTTTGACGGATATTATGGGCACGGGCTTCTCGTCACTTTAGCCCAACAGAGCTTACCTATGGTCACTTGAAAAGCTTGACAACGGCAAATACTGGTCCATGATAAATAGTGATAGGCAGTGATGGTCAATCATGGTGGATGTTGATTTGCTAATAGGCAGCTGGAACATGTGGCCTATTTGAAGACACTTGTTTCTTCTTCGGAACTTGCCATTCCCACTGCTTGTATTGATTGCCCGGTTGCTACTCGTTGTGTCTTGGATGTTGATTTGCTACCCCATCATGTACGTTGTCAGAAGTATCGAGCTCTGCTGTATCGTGTTCGCACTCGAGGCCTTGTCGATGTCAGCTAATCATTTAACGTGACAGTGTTTTCCGGTCGCCCCACTGTTACATCTTTTCTTTGTTTTGGTTGTGGGCCCGCTTACGAGCCAGCCTGCTGCCTGCAGACTCTTGGAGTGTCCGCTGCGAGGGAGGGTCAATCATGGTGGATGACACTCTATGTGAGCTACACTTGTTCTGGCCATACTTCGGTGAAAGAGCTGGTACTCAAACCCACTGGAAACCATCGGAAACCTTTTCGCTTGATGGTAAGAAAGTGTAAGAATCCACCGATCCGCTGATTTGCCGTTTGGCCCTGAAGGCGTCACAGAGTTATTCACAGAACTGATGGCTCCCGGACAAAGATGTAATATTTTGAGACGATGGGAATGCCTCTTATTACCTATGTACCTTTCCCCATTTACAAACTCAATACCCGGTACCAAGACTTGCCAAGCAAAGAGCTGTTGCTCAAAAGCTTTGAGTGGTGAGGATCCCACCCACGAGCCAAAACCTCCCCCGACAAGAATAAAGAACAATTCAGGTCTCGGGAACACAACCGCCAATCATCCACAGTGCCACATGGCTGAGTCTATTTTGATGCTGATGGCACTTTGTACTTGGGGTGGCTGGGATTGTTTCAGGATGTTTCTTCCCGTTTGAGGTATGCCGCAAATTTTCACACCATGGTTGGTCAGTATCCCTTGTTATTCTTGACTGTTGCCTCCTTGTTGGTTTTTTCATATCATAAAATCTGAGTGATTGGGGTGATCCTCTGATTGGATCCCAACCAACCATGGTTGTTGGATCCCTGGTAGGCTTGGTTGATCCCCATCCGCGCATCGAATCCTTGTGAGCGCTGCCAAGGAGACCTTCGAGAGCTTCCGCCACGACTTCTCTCGCCTGGTGCTGGCCATTGAGCAGCTGGCAGAGAAGAAAGCCACCTGAAGCAGGTGGTGAGATGGTTGGATGTTGATGACTCAGCTGCTGAGCTATGGATAGTAAGTATATCATGTGTTGAAGCTGTGTTGTATATAAGTAATGGCAGCTGTGGATAGTAAGTATATGTTATCTCTGCCGAGAAAGTCGTAAATAAGAATTGCTTGTTTCGTGTGCGGGAGGACGCTCGTATAGGTGAACGTGCCTGCGGGCGTGCGGACGTAGTTGCGTACGTACGTGCGTGCGCTCGGACGTGTGCGCGGACGTGTACGCAAACGTGCTTGTGTCACATGTTGGGATGGGAAGGTGAGCAAATGTGAAAAGGGGGCATCAGTATATGGTATTTGTATGCATGAAGGTATTGATGCATCTGTGCTGCTATTCTATATGAGGAAGTACTTGAATATGGCATAGGATTCTATGACATAATGTTCAAAACACATACATAGCAAACAGGAAGTTTCTTCAAAAAGATACGTGATATATGCGCATGGGAGTCATTGGGAATATTCTCAACTGATTCATCTCCCTGATCTCGCTCTTCGTGCTACGTCTTCTTTCTCACACACACACACATGCACGCACGCACACTCTGAAAATGCAACATTACTTGATCATCTGCGAAGGCATCTTTACAATCTCATTGGACTCTTTCAGTTCTGTGTCACTGGTGAATGCCCCACATGCACGCACACATGTGCACGCACATGCGCGGACACACGTACAGATCCGCATGTACAGAAATAAGCCCTCTTTTGGAGGCCTTAAGGCCTCCAAAAGAAGCTTTATTTCTGCACGCAATACTAAACTCAATTGGAAGGAGGAGGCTCTATTTCTGTGCATGCAGGTGGACATACGTGTGGACATGGTCCTGCGCGCGCGCACGTGTGTGCATGTGCAGGTTCTCGTGCGCGACCTTCCAAGTCTGCCCCCCCAAAAAAAGATAATGTGGCGCCCGGCCCCGAAAGTACATTTAGCAGTGAATCTAGCAGTGAATCCAGCAGTGCTACATCCTTGAGCACTTCCACAACTCCTACTCCTAACCTTACTCGTGTCGCTACTACTGCTACAGCTATCGCACAATGAAGCATTAATCTACTACCAACACTAGCAGCAGTGCCCCTACGAGCACCACCAAGACCCTGCCACAACAATTACTGAGTACTACCACTACCGTACAGCTGCCACTATAGGCCATGTCTACTGCTGCCACGACCACTGCACCATTGGTTGATTGCAGGTATTTTCTGAAAACGTTCATGCACAACTTTGTTGTATCACGTAGGATGCGACTAAATCGACTACGATGTCCCGTTGTTACCTATACGCACGCAGGCACGCACGCACGCAGGTGCAAACGTACATACGCACACACGCACGCACGTACGCACGCACACACGCACACACGCACGCATCCACGTTCAGACCCACGTTCAGACCCATGTCGCGCATGGCGTCTCATACATCTTCAAAAACCCCTGTTTACGATGTTCTCGTTTGAGCTAAAGTATATGTAACTAGGGTGGTCACATATGATTCATTGTGATGGCTCATTATTAGTTTGATTCATGGCTAATATTGGTTAAGATGTATGGTTGATGGTTCATTTTGGCTGAATTAATGGTTGTTACCTAATGGTGCGGGTGGGGAAAACTATGCTCGTTGGCTGCGAAGCAAGCTCGGTCGGTTCATGTTGGCAGCGGTTCATTCATCGTCAACCATGCTTCACTGGCTGTTGCTTGGGAGCTAATGGACCAGGACTATCCATTCTTCTACTGCCTTTACAATAGCGGGGCTTGGAGCTACTGGGAGGGTTCTAACCGTAGTTCTCGCCTGGCTGCAGGTTGATGCAGATCCATCCCAGGCCGATCGCCCAAAGACTGGCGACCAGTGGCGCAGATGAAAGTGGCAGGGCCAATGGGCACGGCGGTGCTGCGGTTGCAAATCCATGGGGATCCCAATCATCAACGGCCACAAGATGCTGAAAATCACCCGGGGGGGTTCAGCTCTGAAACGAGCAGGAGGAGTGTAGTTCAACAAGAATTTGGTGATGAACCATGGGAATGGTCACCTCAAATGGTGGCCAACTATGGTTCAACCTGGCCAGGATGCTGGCTGAGTACTGGGTTCCACCTGGTGGATGGATTGTTGGTTACGGAGTCGCTCGGAATGCCTGGGTCATGAAGCAGGAGCAGTGGTGTAATGGCAAATCTCATGAAGGTACCCCTGAGTGGCTCGCCCGACTCAATGGTGGCTATCTCTAGTCTATTCATTGGTGGTTCAATGATTTTCCAAGTGTAATATTGGTGGCTATCCTGGCCTCGCATTCTTGATATTTCCTGACGTTCAGACATTGTGGCATTTTATATCATGCCGCATCGTGACATAGTGCGATCGCCTTTTGTCATCACAGGTTACGGGTTGGTTTGTAACCCCATGGGAACGCCATCATGTTAACCCCGGACTAATAAACCAAGACGAACTTGGAGGATACCCACCATTACTCAACCATGGGTCGGCATTGATCCAGGGTTGGCATTGCAAATCATTCAAATGGTGGTTTCCCGAAATAGGGGACCCCCCAGTCATCATCCCACTTTAACCGGAAAACATTATAATTGTAATAAACTAACACCATTACAGTGATAAACCAGCCATAGAACCCCATGGCTTTAGAAACTCCCAAATGGACCGACGCATTGTAATGTAGCGTACCAACCCATGAAGCCGCTGGTACCAACTCAGCGCCTGCGGCGCCCATGCAGCTGGCCCAAATCGGAGGGGCGCCATGGCACGGCGAATGCTTGGCATTCTGACCGTCCCTCGGTCCATGGTGGCTGCCTAACCCAGCTGCACCCGGGCCCCAGCATCCCAAGAACCAAGGTGTTCAACAGCTAAGCCTGTTGAAGCCAGCAATTTTGAGGGCACAACTGCCTACACCATTTGTGGGCTCGGAAGTTGGGGTAATTGATGCACACTAAATTCTGGACAGCGTCTGCCAAAGTCAGAAATTAGTTGATTACATTTCCAAAATCCGTCTGACTGGGTGGTTCTTGTTACCGGTCGGGGTAGATTCAGGCGACTTAACGCAAAATTGCTAGTTGAACTCTACTCCGACTGTGTAACAAATCAAAAGCAACATTTGTTCTAGCACAACATGTTGGGCAAATACTCACTCCAAGCAATGCAACTCACCAACATTGAGACTGTTTGAATTTTCAACATGACGAATTTGCACAATTTGAAACTCGATTACTTAAGCAAAGGGTACTGCCGCTGAAGGTGTGTAGCTTGGCATATCCATTGGCCCTTGTGGTGTCGAGCGTGCTGTCGTGATCCCGGAACAGCCAAAGCTGTGATTGTGATGATCACTCTATTTTTTCCAGGTGGTGGACTAGACACATCAACCACTCTCAATCACTATGAATGGTAGATTCAACCGTTAATAAGACACCTCATTCATAGTGTTTGATCATGCCTTGGATGATCACCACGAAACAGACGGTCTGGAAGCCCTCCAAAAATGATCTGCAATTAACCACCTCCAGTTTATCCAGAAGCTGGTGATCATCAAAACTGGCGCTGGTTCTCAATGATTCCCCGCCAGCCGCCCGAGGTGGTTGCCTTTGTGATCCATGGGCTCGCAGCACCACGCAATGAAGTGAGCCAGGGAGGGTCCAAGGATGGGAGATATCCACCGCGCCTCATCCCGAAGTTAGGGGCCTGGGACCCTGTAAACTTTTAGGCCAAGGCTAGTTTGGCCATTTGTTTGGGAGGCTGCTGAAGCGTTTGCTTCATTCCTGTTGTGAAAAGTTATTGCGAATCCCGCTTGAAGGTCGTTTTTAGCCTTGAATCATGCTTGCTCGGGCGCAGCTGCTTGCGGAAAGCTGTCGTAAGGAATTTCCAGTTGCAATCCGAACCACAAGCACATTTTGGCACTGTGCTGTTTGTATTCTGCTTTCAGAAGGGTGAAGCATTTGTAGAGGAGTTCAAGAATTAATAGGTCGGTTCTGCTTTGTTTCTTCAGTAAACGTGACATATCCCTAGTCCCTGCCTATCCTTGCTCTATTTCTTGGTAGCCAGATGAAGCAACTTTAAGCTGTTGGTGCGTTTTTTGACGGGAGAAATGCTACAAGTCACCCCTGATAGGCAACATCCACCACTGATTGTGGATCATGATTTTCTCATTCTGAAGCACTCGCTTAACCGGTGTATCGGCCAGCATTTTCTAGTATTTACCGGTACTTTCCACTTGCCTAACCGCTTGTGAACCCTACTAACAGTTGCCAATAATACCTTTGTTTCAATGAGAACTTGGTTTCTTATGATGAACTAAAACTAATATTATCACAATTGTTCAGCATTCCTCAGAATAGCATCAGTGATCAATTAACTACTACTATTATGAACAACTAATGCTACATCCTAATCACCATGTATCACTTCTCATTGTTTTGCCACCCATTCTCATGTATCATAACATTTGTGAATAATTCTACCTAATCAAAAACTACTATGTATCATAACCACTAGTTCTACAAAGCAATGCTAACGACTTGGTTCACCACTATCCCTGGAGACTTGAAGCCTTGAAGCCTTGCTGTTGGGTCTGCTCTCTGTTGGCTCTCCTCCCTACGTGACTCGCAGGTGGCCCTCAATGAGATCAGCGTGACACAGGAGGGGATCAGCCCTGATTTTGCTTGGGAATTGGTTGGTTGAGTGGTTGCTTGAAATTGGTTGGTTGGTTGAAATTGATTGGTTCAAAAGTGGTTTGGTTGGTCGATGATAGTGGATTGGAGACGGGGTGGTTGATGACAGTTGATGATGGTTAGCGGTGGATCATTACCTTAAGGGGGATGGAACCAGGCCGCACCAACTGATGGTAGCTGACCTCTTCGTAACTTTGCCGTCGGCTGCGGGACCTGGCGGGGGTGGCAAGCTGGCAGCTGGCTGCTGATGTTCTTCCATTTTCTTGTCATAGGGCCAATGGAAAACCCTACATAGCCAATTTTTGGGATATAGTGGAGTTTTAATTTTCCCATGATTTTTTGGGGCAATGGTTATGGATGGTTGGGTGATTGGCAAGCATATTTGTCAGAGGGGTTGAAAAACTGACCAGCAAGAGGCTTGATGTGGATGGCTTCGCTGTGAGCCTCCCAGTTGGCACCAGGACACTGTCGCGCAGTCAAGAGCCTTGGCTGTGAAGTTGGGATCGGGCGATGGTTTGGTCATGATGAACGTGACAGCCGGGTAACTACCAGTTATAACTGGTTAAAATTAGGTGGTGAACTCAGGGATAATAATTGTTATAATCAGAGGCTTCTACTGCTCGCTCCCATGGGCAGAAAAATGCTAATAATCAATGATAATTAGTCAGCAATCAAACCATATTCAACCATTCTGAATCTGTCAGTGTTAGTAATGAACCAGTATTAAGCCATTGATTCATCATCAACCATCATAAATCATGATTAATCCTAAGAAACATGTGTGGGCCATGATGTTACTTGGTGATTTCTTTCCAGGTGAGTCTGTGGACCCTTCCGCCCAGGGGCCGAGCTTGCCAGATTGACCAGCAGCTTGCTGGACCTTCAGGCGACGAAGAGCGGGTGGCCTGTAATGGTTGGTGATGGGATGAGTCACGGGGCATCGGTCTAGAGCCAAGGATGGCTTGGATTCTACCAGTGGGTGTCAAGGATTGGGCTTAAGGATGGTAAGAAATGGCTTAATTTATATAATGGCTTGATCTAGTGGCTCAATTTCATGGCCTAATTTAGTGGCTTAATTTAATGGCTTAACATGGTGAAACCATATTGTGGATTATGGTTTCCGACCAAAGGCCGTGGTTGATAGACATCACTACGGAAGAACTTGTAGTCGCTCGTGCTGAGTTGGTTGGAGCCTTTCTGGTTGGCACCTGGGGTGGTGTCTTTGCACGCCATTGGACTGGGTCCTGCCTGCGCTACTTGGCCTGTCCAGGAGAAAAAAGCTGAGGAGGAAGGTGAATTGGAAGTACTACAGGTTCCTTGGGACCACTTACCATCCGTGAAGAGCTTGTTGTCGTCTAATTGTGGTGATTTGCCTTTCCTGCTAGTTCTTTCTTTCCTCAATGTGCATCGTTTGCTCACTGAATTCGACTAATCCAGAGCCTGTTACGTGCACTTTGTTCATCTAACGTTCTTATGTTGTTTTTCCCTATTCTGTTTTTTGTTGCGCTGGTCATGTATTGTTCCTCTCCACCCTTCCATGCTACGGTCCTGTGTTTCTTCTCGTCAATGTTTGCTGTTTCCTTTTGTTCTTATTTCTCTTGTGGCTGTTGATGTTGTTGATCAACTGGTCAACTGATGCTTAACATCAACACCAGCTGATACTTGTTTCTTGTTGATGTTGTTGATGTTAAAGATGGAGTCAGCAAGATGGTGTACCAACTGTTGATGTTGTTAAACATGGTGCCAACTTGCTTTTTGTTGATAACCAACAGTTGATACTTGTTCAGTATCAACTGATCAACTGATCAACTGATCAAGCAACCAGCAACAAGGCACCTGTTGGTCCTCAACTGATGGCAACTGTAACATATCAACCGTGGCAGCCTGTTGTTGTTAAGCATCAACTGATCGGCTGCCCGCCAGGCCCAAGAGAAGGAACTCACAGAGCAGGTGCACCAGCTCAAGACTAAGGCGCGGGCTGAAAGTGGTTGGCTTCCTTGACGAAGTGATACTAAGTGATACTGAACAGCAATGGTGACTAAGTGATAGTAAGTGATACTTAGGTAACCACTAGTGACTAAGTGATTGTAGATGATCGTAGTCAACAGTTAGTGGTGTCAACCCAAGCGAAGAAACGACCAACTGTTTGAAACCAAGCTATGGACAGCGATGGGCACTGCCTGAGTGCGCCCTGAGGCACCGAAAGGATCTCAAAAGGCCGTGTCCTTTCTGCAGGCTGCGGCGCATGGGCGCGACCGACGTGGGGCCACTGTGGCAAGTCGTGTCTCCTAGGTGGGGAGCAATCCTAACCTGTGCAGGGACTGTCGCAGGCAAACGGTTTCAAGGGTTTTCAATCTTGGAATGGGGGTATGGCCACACGAAGCCACAAAATCTGCCGAGTAGTTGGGTTTTCCATGATCAAGCTTTATTTCATGACATTCGCCGGTGATGACAATGATTAATCATCGCCAACCATCATGCATCAAGCATTGCTATTGAGATCATTGTAGAGATCTACTCTCTCTACACCCGCTCAGAACCATTGCTGGACCTTTGATGACTTGCTGATTTGCAGTGTGCAGCCATTAGGGTCCAGTGCCGGTGGGAACCCGCATTATGGCTACCTTCCAGGGCATTTTGTGCGCTGCTGGTGCGCAAGAGACTTTGATCCACAAGCTGGTTGAAGATGGATGGACCATCGAACTGTTCTCCATGTCTGCCTCGAGCTTAGATAAGTTTGATGCTGAGCTGCCTGAAATCCTGGGCAATTTGTATGGTTCCGCCACTTCAGTTCAACGATCTGCTTTGAGATTAGCATGGACCAAGTGTCGTTCACGCAGCATCCAGGCACCTGTCCCCCATCGCGCTTCCACTATCGGAGCTGCTGACGTGGAGCAGGGCCAAGCTGCCCCGGCTGCCCGACCTGCCCGAGCTGCCCGAACTGCCCCAGCCCCAGCAGCCCCAGCTCCGGAACCCGCGGATGACCCTTCATTTGAACAGCTGGCCACTGCCTTGAGCGTGTGCTTCCCTGTGGTTGGGTGCGTGACGTGGTGCATCTCCCAAGCCAACCACAAAGAGGGTTCCGAGAAGAAACGCTGGGGCAACATCGCCTGTTGGGTGGCATCGTCTTCCGTCCTCGTTTCTCTTTTTATAGGTTTCTTTCTCTACCTCAGCAGCTTGCCATACTCCGAGGTGGACTCCGGGTACTACTAGTTCAATCACGGGCCCGAAGGCAGCTGGCACACAAGTGGACGTGTACGCCAGAGACTTTTCATGGGCACTACAGCCACTTCCGATTTTGGCAAGTCTTTTAGTCTTTTTGGAACACTGGTTTTCATTTCCTCTTTCGTGTGGTATGTGCCGGCATGTGCGGCATGTGCCCAAACTGCATAGCGCTCAAAAGTAGCACGATACCAGGAGCACAAACGGAGAAAGAAAAGAAACATGCGCAGTCAGTTGCCAAAAGCCGTGGCCAAATTTTGATTGGTTGTTGGTTGATAGTTGGCAGTTGCTTAGTTTTGTTGGTTGTAAACAAAGCCATAGGATTGGTAATGACATGTCATGACTCATGTCTAATGAACCACTATCGGCCATTCATCAGCCATTAAACAACCGATCATCAACCATCAATCAACCATGACTATCAGAGAGCCAAGTATCAACCGACCGTGGTTGGTTGTCCAGCAGTTATGAGCCAATAAGCCTAGCCAATAATCAAGGGTTAAATGCCATCAGCTTGGCTTAGTTAGCTATTCAGCACAGTCAACCATAAACCAAGGATAGTTGATGGTAGTTGGGTTTTCCACGATCAAGCTTTATTTCATGACATTCGCCGGTGATGACAATGATTAATCATCACCAACCATCATGCATCAAGCATTGCTATTGAGATCATTGTAGAGATCTACACTCTCTACACCCGCTCAGAACCATTGCTGGACCTTTGATGACTTGCTGATTTGCAGTGTGCAGCCATTAGGGTCCAGTGCCGGTGGGAACCCGCATTATGGCTACCTTCCAGGGCATTTTGTCCGCTGCTGGTGTGCAAGAGACTTTGATCCACAAGCTGGTTGAAGATGGATGGACCATCGAACTGTTCTCCATGTCTGCCTCGAGCTTAGATAAGTTTGATGCTGAGCTGCCTGAAATCCTGGGCAATTTGTATGGTTCCGCCACTTCAGTTCAACGATCTGCTTTGAGATTAGCATGGACCAAGTGTCGTTCACGCAGCATCCAGGCACCTGTCCCCCATCGCGCTTCCACTATCGGAGATGCTGACGTGGAGCAGGGCCAAGCTGCCCCGGCTGCCCCAGCTGCACCACCAGCCCGAGTTGCCCAAGCTGCCCCGGCTGCCCGAACTACCCGAACTACCCGAGCTGCCCGAACTGCCCCAGCTCCGGAACCCGTGGATGACCCTTCATGTGAACAGGTGGCCGCTGCCTTGAGCGTGTGCTTCCCTGTGGTTGGGTGCGTGACGTGGTGCATCTCCCAAGCCAACCACAAAGAGGGTTCCGAGAAGAAACGCTGGGGCAACATCGCCTGTGTAGTGGCATCGTCTTCCGTCCTCATTTCTTTCCTTGTGGCTTTCTTTGTTCACCTTTCGAGAATGGCAGACTCCGAGGTGGACTCCGGGTACTACTAGTTCAATCACGGGCCCGAAGGCAGCTGGCACACAAGTGGACGTGTACGCCAGAGACTTTTCATGGGCACTACAGCCACTTCCGATTTTGGCAAGTCTTTTAGTCTTTTTGGAACACTGGTTTTCATTTCCTCTTTCGTGTGGTATGTGCCGGCATGTGCGGCATGTGCCCAACCTGCATAGCGCTCAGAAGTAGCACGATACCAGGAGCACAAACGGAGAAAGAAAAGAAATATGTGCAGTCAGTTGCCAAAAGCCGTGGCCAAATTTTGATTGGTTGTTGGTTGATAGTTGGCAGTTGCTTAGTTTTGTTGGTTGTAAACAAAGCCATAGGATTGGTAATGACATGTCATGACTCATGTCTAATGAACCACTATCGGCCATTCATCAGCCATTAAACAACCGATCATCAACCATCAATCAACCATGACTATCAGAGAGCCAAATATCAGCTGACCGTGGTTGGTTGCCAAGCAGTTATGAGCCAACAAACTTAGCCAATAATCAAGCGATCAAATGCCATCAGCCTGGCTTCGTTAGTTATTAAGCACAGTCAACCATAAACGACCAAGGGTAGTTGATGGTAGTTGGGTTTTCCACGATCAAGCTTTATTTCATGACATTCGCCGGTGATGACAATGATTAATCATCGCCAACCATCATGCACCAAGCATTGCTTTTGAGATCATTGTAGAGATCTACTCTCTCTACACCCGCTCAGAACCATTGCCGGACCTTTGATGATATGCTCATTTGCAGTGTGCAGCCATTAGGGTCCAGTGCCGGTGGGAGCCCGCATTATGGCTACCTTCCAGGGCATTTTGTCCTGATTTTGAGAGGTAACCCCCACGGCGTAGGAAACATCATCACCTTTCGTATCACATTGCTGTCAGCGCAGGTCAGTCCATCCAAAGAGGCGTGGCCGGCACAGATTTCTCGGTCATTGTTTCACATGATCAATTGAGAACATGCTGGTTGCTCACCAGAACGAGGTTTCTCCACCATGAATTTGGGCAGAGTACTGGAGACAGAGGCGGAAACTGTGCATAAAGGTAGCGAAATTGGCTATGCTATCGTCGTTGTCGCTAGTGATTGTTGGAATGTCCCACCAGCCATTGAAACAACCACTGTAAGGACTCAGGACCATGCCGGTAAGCCACCATAGGCGATATTTTTTCGATTGCCCCCATGTGTTCCTAACAGGTATTTTCTTAATGCTTAGGTTACACTTATCCAATTAGCCACAAATTGTGATGCTCAGTGCAGAGTACGATGGATTTGCCATGTATATATAATATATTTCCGCTAGAATGTTAAGTTTTAGCAGGGGATCCAACAGCAGCCACCAAGATACAACATTGATTGTGCTGGTCAGCAATGTTTTCGACGTGGGGAGGTGCGGTGTGCCCGCGTGCGTCGCAACTAACTTGTTATCAGCATTGCTGAGCGACATTAACCAACCCACTAATACCATGATGATAAGTATGAAGAAGCAAATTATCCAATGATCACTTACAAAAATCAGGCATTTTGATACAACCATCCATCATCAACTGTAGAATCTACCTGATTACGTCCATAAATTACCAACCTTAATATCTATACATAAATTGAGATAAATTGTATATCATATCCAATTTATCAGTTGGATCAAGAATCCAACGCTATGAATCACCCTCTCGCACATTCGTCTCACACGTGAGACCGGCGTCATAGCCGAACCGTTCAGCTGTGCCATGAGACCACTACTGTACAAATTACTAATCGACTGTGACCAGCAAGGGGAGAGCCGACAGCCTACGGGCACACTGCGAAGCAGAAGCCAGAGACAAGAGGCACTCGTGCCCAACAACCCCTGGGCAGGAAAAGGAGGCACCAAGGTGGCTCGCCGAAGTAGCCACAGAACAGGCCGAAGCCCAACAAGGCACAAAACCCAATCGGACGAGAATGTCCAATTGACGTTTCCAGGAACGAAATAGCACACAAAATGACGGCTGAACGAAAGCCAGAAAGGGATCATCCTGTGGCAAAACCCAGCTACCGTCATGTCGGAATGGCGGCAGCACCCTGGTGGATCATACGAAGGCCCGAGAAAGCTCCAGACCTGCGAAACAGGGTCAGTCCAACGCAACGAGACCAACCAGCCTAACGCTATGAAACACATATCATCCTTTAACCGCCATCCACAATTAATCATTTACAGTAGTAAACGTATTTATATATCTGTATATTTATATCATAACTTTGTTCTTTATGTATAGGATGAAGCAACCATTTTCATCTACAATTACCTACCGATCCTTATCATTCACCGTTTTAAGGCATGAAATTAGCGGTATTAGTCAACCATTATTAGATAGCCCATTATGCTAGTTTAGACCTCGCTATGGCTAAGATCATGTTGATTAATCAGCTAATAAGGCTATTAGACTTTATTTGGCCCATTAACATGCTTATTACAGTAGCTCCTTATTAGCTTAGTAAGATTAGCCATAATTAGCCTATCAGCCATGCTTAGTAGCCATGATCTATCATAATAAGCCCATCATCCAACATGCTTTCCACTTGGAAAGATACCATCGTGAAGGCCGATGCCCTGGCTGAGTTGGAGATGCTACGAGCTGAACGCCATGCCAGGGAGGCGGGGTGACATAATATGGACGCTTCCAATGCCTGGCTTGGCTAGTCGGACGGATGGGCTTGTTAGTTAAGCTGGTTAATTGGATGGCTGGTTGATTTAGTTGATTAATTGGGTGGTTTGCTGGTTCGTTGGTTGGTTGATTCTTTAGTGAGTTTTTTGTTTGCTGGTTGGGCCGGTGGTTGTTTAGCACACCCTCAAGTGAGTTGTTCACCCAACAGCACAGCTGTCCGACGCTTGAAAGCTTGACACTCATACAAAATGGCCTATAGCAACATACAGGCATCCCCGACACTGTTGTTTCATGATAATCCTCAATCATCCTAGTGTGATATGAACCATCTCGCCCAAAAATGCACCCTCCAGTATGGGAAGTTTGTAAATCAACCACAATCAGCTTGTCAAACAATCAGCCAAGCAATCGGTGGCTCATGCAAGAAGCAGCAGTTCACCGGTGTCATCGATGATGGCCTATCCCTCAACCAGGAGTGACTCATGGTGGCTCAAGATTTGGTAGTCAGGGTCTTCTTACCAGTATATTGAACAAATAGGAAGAAAGAACATGAAAGAACCATGATCGAACGGTTCCTGGAAAACAACAAGCAGAAATGGTCAAGAATAACCACCAAAAAATCTAAAAACATCCTACAGTACATACAATTTCCAACCAAAAATCCCCAAACATCCTCAAAAACAGACCAATTTCCAATATTTTCCCTCGGCTCTCAGTGATGCCCTTACCCGCAGGCAAAAGAATCTGCAGCCCTGGCGCGTTATGCCTATGAATCTTGGGCCCTGGGGTGATGTTACAAGTGGGATGGTGGTAAATGGCAGGTGGATCATCAACTAGCTTTAGTGGTTCGATGAATGAATAATGAATGAATATGATGGGTAGTAGTGGTTTGAGTAGATTTGGTAGATTGAGTAGGTTGAACTCATATTTTCCCACCATTAATCAACCATAGCTAATGAATCCCATATAGTCCCATATTTTGCCATTAATCGACCATCCCAAAAATCACATTGATCATGACTAGCTATATATGTTTGAATAGAATTGTGGTTAGATTCGAGCAACTATGATCCACCCCTATAGCTTTATAGATAAGCGGTTTGATGAAGAAATGTGATGCATAATAGTGGTTTGAGTAGGTTTGTTCACGCATCACCAGCTTCGGGAAAAAGATTGAAATATATCGAAATGGTTTGTTTGGATTATCAATAGTATAGATGAGTCGATGAACAGCCCATTCCCAATTTAATCAGAAGCCCCTCATCGATGGTGATCCATATTCATCAATGATGGTTTGATTCATATCTGAAACCCCACACACACACACTTTTGATGATGCATCACTAGCTCCTCCCGAAAAAATGGAAACGGCTTGTTCATTTGGATTTGCCATTATCACGGGTTACTTGTTGCATGATGTTAAATACTATGCCAGCACAGCTGCTGTCAGCACCAATATTCATCTCTAGCCATGTTGGTGACAAGCCATTACCATCGAATATTATCCATGAACAGCCACTATTAACCATCGCAAAGTTAAAGTCGATGGCATCATCTATCATATGCCCATGGATTGCCCATTATAATACCAGCACTAGAAGATCCGTTGTAACGTGATCCATTATATTTGATTCTTATTCTTGCTTGCAATGTGACATTTATCAGAAGCCACGATTATCCATCATATTAATTCATACTTGACTGGAGTAAGAGAGGGATTCAGAATTACTTGTATCAATGAATCTATTGATAATTTGGATTCATGCATTTGATAGTTCATCCATTGACCACTATACATTGGAAGGCATTGATAATTCATCCACGGTTCCGCTTTTAATTGGAATCATGAATCGACGTTCGGCGCATTTTCTCGTTTGCTTTTGTTAGGCCTGTTGCGCAGCAGCCAGGGTGCTTTTAATGGCATCGTTGAGGGAAAAAATCCATCAATTATTTATTTCAAGAGTCATCTATCAAATGAACGGATGGGTTTTCTCCCGCAGGTTTTTTGCATATCTAAAAAACGGATTGATTTTCTTCTTCAACGCGCCATAAATTGATTTCATCCATAAATCCATTGGATTCCACGTGCCAAACCTGACCTCCCCCAGCTGCCAAAAAGGAAAAGCTGGCTGAGAGTCAGAGCATGGCTGCCGAGTCGGCGGGAGATGCGGCCTTGAAGGAGACCAAGCTGGGATGGATGGCGCGCAGGGGGGTTCTCCATATAGTTCACCATGGTTAATGAGTAGTTGATAATGTTCAATAGTGGTTAATTAATTAATGATCTTCACCCGCACCCTACGGGGAAAAATTGATGTACGATGTAAGGTCTTTTGTTGAAGTCACTGATTTTCGCGTGGTCCAGCTTAACTTCCGGAAGATGCGTCGATTGGTTTCAACTGTTTTTAGTCAGCTGTTGACCGAAGACTCACGGGAGCTGGAGGTTCGGCGGCAAAAGGGCTTGATTGCTTGTCTCCGAACCGCAGTTTTGATGGTCCAATCTGCTGGAAGTTTCTGCGCGGCTGCTATCTTGTGACAGATATGCCGTTGTGGTGTCAATGCCCAGGGTGTGATCAGGTTGTGAACATGGACCATGCCCTTACACCACAGAGCCTGGGGCTGGGTGGAATCGAGCGACGCTGTCCGCTGTGCAACCGCAACTGTCGTGTCTCGGCGCTAGATATATGCAACAATCACGCTTTTGGATTGTCTTGAGCTTTGAATATTGTTTTGCGGCTTTGACCTAATTGCGGCCTGAAACAGGAAACCTGCCAAAAGCAATGTCAAATTGACCAAAGGTTCGTTCCACTGCGTTACAGTACATTCTTTCAACATATTCCTTCTTCAAGACAAAGGCTCATGTGTCGGTTTCAGAGCTGAGGCTTGGTCCAAAAAGAAGTGAATTTGGCCGACAACATCGTCTCTTGGGGAAGCACAATTGCCTCAGGAGCTTGTACTGCTGCCGGCTTGCTCATTGCAGCGGAGTTTGCTCCCGTCCTTATTGTGACAGGTGTGGTGGTTGGTGGGATTGGAGGCCTGAATGAGGTGATTCATGGAGCTGCACGTGAAGATCCCTGGCGCGTGGCTTCAGGCGTTTTTGGAGTTGCAACAAGCGCAGCAGGTGGTGTCTCACAGTGGCTGAAAAATGTGAAACATGTGAAGTATGCCCAAAAAGCCGTTAAAGCGGCCAAGGTAGCACAAAAGGCAAAGGCAACAGTTGAGAAAGCAGAACGTGCTGCTCAAATGACTGCCAAGGCTGCCACTGTTTTGAAACAAGCAAAAGTGGCCGAGGCAGTCAACAAAGGAATTTCTGCCACGCAGAGCTGCGTCACTGCTGTGAAGGACTTGCCCGCTGCTGTGGAGAGCTTGCGCGAGGGAGATGTTATGAGACCCACTGGCTGGGGGATTGGAGCTGCTGGTGGTTTTATGAGCGTTGGAGCTGCTGCAAACCAGTGTGGGGATGCATTCACCAATCCGTGGAAGGGAGCCGTGGGTAAAGCTGGGATTGCCAAAGATGCCCGCAGCGCCGTGAAGGAACTTGCGCAAGCAACACGTCAGAAAGGTCCAAATCCAGTGAAAATTGTAGCGGGGCACGAGACTAAGAGCCTGGCACAGGCTGCACGATGGTGCAAGGAAGCTTTGGTGGCATCATCTGACGACATCCAAGAAACCTACAACAAGATTCTTGCAGAAGGTAGCATGGGTCCAGAACAGGTAGCTAAAGCTGCTAAAGAGATCTTGGAAGGAGTTCAAGAGCTGCAAGGCGGAAACTTGGCGAGTGGTGGCCAAATCAACGTCGTGGCCTTGTAGATAGATCGTGAAGCCAGGACTGGCTGTTCGGTGCTTCCTTGGAATGGCGGGCTGCTTTTTGCGTTTGTTGCTGCAATCTCTAGGTGACTGGTAGTCACCAGAGTGCCTTTTTCCAAGGCAACGAATGAAAACTGAAGGGCTTCAGTCGAAAGCAACTTTGCAAAACAATTGCTGCGCATGTTGGTCGCTGGCAAGAAAAGATTCTTGAAGGGTACTGAGTACCGTAACTACATTTTATATTGAATTGAATAGGGGATAATCACCAACAACAATACTTAAACAACTGCTATAGGATGGTAATATGATGAAATAGCAATCCATGGTAATACGATAGATTCATTCAATTTAATTATCGATAGTGGGCAATCCATGGTCATATGATGGATGATGCTAAAGGCTTTATGATGGCTAATAGTGGTTGTTCGATAGTAATCGATAGTCATGACAAACCAAACCGTAATTAATATGGAGCGCCATCAATACAGAGTGGTACCCCCTAGCTATAAGTTGGTTTATAATCCACCTAAGTTGAGTTGCATCTACCATTTGCCTGGTAGTTACCTAGTGAACCAACCTAAGTTAAGCAACTGCGGCGTACCACTCTGTAGGAATGATATGGGATGATTAGATTCCGGAAATGACCAAATTTGGACGGAAATGATGGATTCGGTCAAATCAGGAATCCCCAAACGAGAAGCTTTTGCGCATTAGTTGAACTAAACCAAGGATTTTGGTGATATCAATTACGACTGGCAGTCGGTTTCAGAACAATTACTGCTGGTCTAGCCTGAAGGTATTGACCCGGATTCTCATCAATGTCGTTTGCTTGGTTCAACTCCCTACCCTTGGAGTAAAGGAGTCGTGAAATTTGTTTCATAGTTTTGCTTGTTTGACCTCAGGTTGGTGAATGCACACCCCCCCCATCCAAATGGATGTGTACCAAAAATGTGGTGAAATCGGTCTTCACCGGAAATCTGTCAGAATAGAAGGCAGGCATCTTTCCTCAGCCCGTCACAACCTCCCAGCCGTGCGAGTTGCTGTTTGCGTTTCCAGTTGCGGTCTCGCGCCTCGCAAGGAGGTCATTGCAGATGCCCGGCAAGATGCTAGCAACGCCTTGAAGATTTCAGGTTGGGACCTTGCAACTTCACACGGTAAGACAAATGGTTGTTCCCTATTCCCACGACCTGGTTAGGTGTAAAACCCCATGCAGTAACAGCTGATTTCCCTATTAAGAAATGGTGATGGTTTTGAGTTCCAGGTAAGTTTACCCAACAACTTTGCTTGGTGTGTTGGTTGACGATGATTCCTCTATGGTGAAGAATGCTTGCTGTGATTTCAATGATGCTTAAAGTCAATGGGAATGGCGGTTCGCACAATGCTGGGTTCACCTTCAAATGGAACCATTGTTGGATGACTTGTTGATGGATGATGAAAATAATGACGACGATGACGATCATGACGATGATGGCGATGATAATGCACGACTTGTTTATGGATGTTCAAGGCTATCAGTAAAAGGGATATTAACCGATGATGATGATGATGATGATGATGATGATGATGATGATGATGATGATGTCCGATTGCCAAAATGATCCACCGCAGGGTGTCCCGAGTTTTTTTGGGTTTACTCCGTGCCTTCAGATCCTCACATAGCGCTGATAGTGCTAGACCATGGCCGGATTACCCGCCATTTTTGGTTGCTCCCCGCTACCAACCAACATCAACTACCAACCAACATCAACTTCAACTTCAACTTCAACATCAACCAACAAACCAGCCAACCATTTCAGCTGCCAGGTTCTGAGACACAGGCCGGCTTGCGAGCAGATCAGGTTCCACCATGGAACAATGGGTGATTCATGATGGAATGGCTATGTTTTCACAACTGCTATCAACTGTTACTTGCTGTTGGTATGATTTAGTATGTTTCGTCGGGGTTGCAACCAGGTTAAGTCTTTAAAAGATATCACTTGGATTGAGATTGAGATGATTCTTATTTGTTGATACTTCCAAGGGATTGATCAAACCAGTCGTTGTTGCCTACATCACCATAACCCATAACCAGCAAAGGAAGAGTTCACGCAGCTGTTGATTTTGAACCGACTGAGCACAGCTGTCTACTTTGAGTCCTCACCATGGAGCAGGAAGTAACCAACGGATGCATCCTATCCCTGTTGATGCCATTGGATGTCCGCTCATATTCCTATAAGCATCATATATATATTGATTAATACACATGCACATGCACATATAAGACCCCTGTAAACGTTATGAAGCTTCTCTCCCAAAAAAGGAATCCCTTACAACATAGAGATTTAAGTAGCATATACCAAATGATTCTATATGCTCCAGCAAAAACGATTCTATATGTATGTGTTATGTAAAGAATCCCCGTTGATTCCATCAGATGCCTAGTCGTCCTTCCATCATTCATTGGCACCACTGGGGGGGGCGATCCTCTTGCGTCCATGGGCTAGGCAGCTGTGCCGGCCCTTTCCTTCCTTCAGGACTGGGCCAGCTCAGGGTCGATCAATGGATGGCGATGTTTGGGGACGACTGTAGTGTCATGGAGGGCATGTTAAGCATCTTAATGGTCAGAAGGGTTGATTCATCTTGATGAATTAAGTTTGATTCATGATTTATCTTGATGAATATTGGTTCTTGAATGATGGACATACTCTTTGAGCACCTTTGGTTTATTTGTTGTTCACACCTTGCTAGACCGCTATTTGGATTTATTTGGATCGGGACTGTAAATCCTTTATTGACCTCCCTGTGGTCGGGACGTTCTAATACAACGAAGCCCGGGAGGAACTGGCTTGAAGCCAGGAACTTCGGGGAACTCTGACCAATTGTAACAGGTCAGCCCAGGTGAAGCAATCTCCAAGCTGCACAGGGCTGAAAGTTGACATCAAGACGATTGAATTTCAAACTTCTTCCACCTGTTTGAACTAATTTCAACTGACAGGTAAAGTGTTTGGCGACCAAACGGGCTGCTCTGAATTTTGCCCGTTCAGATTGCTTGCCTTGAGCAGAAACTGGGCTCGCCGTTGGCCAATCGGGCGCACGCGGATGCCTTTATTGGCAGTTCACCGATGTTCACCTGAAACACTGGCGCATGATCACCCGTGGGTTCAGCATGACTTGCCATGATGAAAAAGAATATATATGAATTGACCAAGGTTCACCTAGCCATGACGTGGTTAGTCCTAGTAATCCATTGTTAATCATAATTTGCCATGGGTAAAAATTGTTTTAAAATGGTTCATCTTACCAACCCGGCTGATCCTACAGAGGATGAACCAAGATGAATTAGCCAAGTTAGCCTAAGCATGAACCAGGATAATATCGGTCTTTAGTGAACGCATGGTTCATATGCCTAGTTCACCAGCCAAACCAACCAAACCAAGCTAATCAACCTAGCCATGATTTCAACCATGATTGTTTTGCTGAGTTCACCACCGGCCTTTCTCACCTTTGATCGTGACCTTGCCTCGGAGGAGCTTGACAGCACAGATGCGCAGCATGTTGCGTTGAAG
>VSDK01027354.1:370043-387451 GCA_009767595.1 Symbiodinium kawagutii
GTTTAGCCATAGCACTGGCTGGTGATTGAACCAGCTATGAGTGGCGAATGAATGGCTAGCGGCGAACTGGTGGTTGAGTGGTTGATTGATTAGTTTTCATGTCGGAACCAGCTGTAAACCGGCAAATTGATTCACGATCTACGAGGATTTATGGCCATGATCCAGCGATTTGGTCCACAAATGTAGTTATGGTAGTGGTCGAGGAGCTGAATCTCAAGGGGGGACCTGGTGGCATCGATTCTGCTGGTGGCTTATGGTGATTTCTTAATGATTACTGGTTGGTGAACAGTGGCTGGTTAATGGTTGGTGAAGTTGACAGTGGCTCATTTGGCTCATGATGCTTAATGGTTGGTTCATCCTTGGTGAAGGATGGTTGATGCAATGAACGACAAGTGAAGATACCGTTTATCAATCGTTGATGATGGTCAAGGGTGGATGAATTGCGAAATATAACTGTAACCAGCCATTTTTCGCAATTAGGGTCGAATTTCATATCGATATAATTAGTCCATGCTTAGCAAGTGTTTCTTGGCTGGTGGAGAGGTGGCGCAAGCAACACTCTTTATTGACAGCTGCTTGCTCCATTCATCTAACTTTACCCAAATCATTCGTGTCTACAATGTGCTTAAGGAACACCCAAGAACCTCAACGATGGTAAGTTGTTTCAAATGATTATCAATCACATCATCAGCCATTGGATAGTTGGTGATCTGCCAGTGATTCACAACTGCCAGGTTAAACGATTAGTTTCATTAAACAATCAACAAGTTGGTAACCGCCTGGGGCATATACAAGCCCGACGCGAAGTAACTAAGGTGTTATAGCTAACTAATTTAAGTTAATCAATCCTTAACCTTAGTGATTTCTATCACTATGGTTCGGACTAGTCTAAGTTAAACGATCCCTAACGTTAGTGATTTCTACCACTATGGTTAGAAGCCCAGAGGAATCACTAAGTCGGAATATAGTAATTGTTAGTAACTAATTACTATCTATTACTATGGTGATGATGAACTGAACAATCCCTTGGGGGCATCATTGTACGCGGGGTGCCCACCAACCACCGGCTGAAGGCTGCAGCGAAACTCCGCGAGGGGGATGCCGCGGCCCCAGCCTGTTGGCCAGTTGACCTTGTTGCCCTTGGTTTTCGTAGGAGATGCAGCTGGCTTTGTCCAATCACGGGGACTCTGTGTAGGAGGTTATGGACTGAGTCCCCAGTATCTGACTTACAGCTACTACTTGAGTTTTTAGATTTTTAGGTTTATCGGGATCTGATTGATTTTGCCATTTTTTGCCACTAAAAGTTACAAGATTCGATAGGGATCTATAAGCCACCAAGTAATGGTTCAGAATGGTTAATGATAGAGGGTGAGAGGCTGTAGGGCCAGTGTTGAATGATGATTGATGATGCTGGACAACAATCATGGTAGGGGTTAATGATGTCCATGAATGATAGGGACCAATAACCAACAATAATGGATGTTCTAGCCCTCCTCTTCAGAAAGGCTGAGGTGCATGAGGCACTCCATTCTAGTCGATGGATTTGACTGTTGGCCGCGTCGCTACAAGTCATTCGAGAGGGGGCAGACAAAAATGATCAATAAACTACTGGTTTGTCTATAAATGGTGATGCCCCTAAACCGGCCAACAAATGATCATTAGTAATAGGGAAACTGCTAGGTTCGGGTGTAATCCATTGACAAAAGCAGCTTCCATCGGTTCTTATGGGCTAAGGCTAGGCCAATTTAGTGGGCTAAGAAGAAGCTGATCAAAGCGCGAGTGATACGCTGATTTTGATTGGCCAATAAAATTGGTTAGTCAATGCTACGTAGGCTAATGGTTGTGAATGATAAGGTGGTGATGGCCAATTCAAGTATGCTGATAAGTCTCCAGAAGCAAATGACCCAGATTGGACTGGCATGGTGCAGCACTTGGATGTGCACCCCATTTAGTAAGTGGTCACCATTCCCATGGTTTCTAGGGATTATAAGCTACGAACAGCTACCTTATAGGGTTTATAACCACGGCAAGTGGTTCCTAACCATGGTTTCTAGGGGTTAGTTCAGCTACCAAACATAGGGCGTAACTAACCATGGCTTCACTAACCCCAGCTGCACATCCAAGCACGCTGCCATGGCGTTTTCCAAGGTGGCCAAGGTGAAAACGCAGAACGTGGCGTGAGACTCAGAGCTTCACCTGGGCGAAGTGGTGCCAGCGCTCCCAACCATCCCAAGGGGGGACATCATAGGAGAAGCATCCTGCCTCCAGAGGCCCAAGATTCAGCTGGTTTTGTCCATCAATGATAGCGAATGATAGTCGTCAATAATGGTTAATGATAAGGGATGGTTAAACAATACCCTGTCACTAGCCATTCGGAGGAGCATCTCCGCTTACACCCAAGCTTTTATATTGCTTCCAGTGGTACCGCAGCAGGCGATGGTGGAAGTAAGAGACGGAGGCTGATTGCTATGGATGACAGAGCCATCCACTGGAAGAGCGACAGGCGTTAGGAACCTCTCAGTTTGGATTTGTGTTTGTTTGCTTGTTTGTTTGTTTGTTTGTTTGTTTGTTTGCGTGGTTGTTTGTTTGTTTGTTTGTTTGTTTGTTTGTTTGTTTGTTTGTTTGTTTATCTATCTATCTATCTATCTATCTATCTATCTATCTATCTATCTATCTATCTATCTATCTATTTGTCTATCTATTTGTTTGTTTATCTATCTATCTATCTATCTATTTGTCTATCTATCTATCTATTTGTCTATCTATCTATCTATTTGTCTATCTATTTGTTTGTTTATCTATCTATCTATTTGTTTGTCTATCTATCTATCTGTTTATTTGTTTATCTTGTTGTCTGTCTGTCTACATCTATCCAGCTGTCTCTTTGATTCCATCTGCATTGATCCACCTCTCTATTTCTTTATATCTCAATCGCACTCTGTCTAACTCTGTGGATCTCGATCTTTCGCTGCTGGAACATCCAAAAAGGTGGCGAATCCCTGACTCTTCCAGGGAGACCCTCAGTTTCCATTCGATTTTGACTTGCAAGGGTGCTTCTCGCCGGGGCGCGCACTTCTTGCTTGCAGCTTTTCCCACAGACCTCCAAACCCGCTGCTTTATCGCGACCATCCTAGAGCGCAAAAAGGTCAAAAAACAGTGCATTTCCCTCCTTTCATATCAGTCGCACGCGGGCATCTCTTCTTCGACAGCTGTTCCCTCCGACTATTTGCTTCAACTTTCCATAAGTGGGACGTTTGACTTCCAACATAACTTTGACTAATCTTTGATTGTTAAGATCATCATTAATTACTCATGATTCAATGGCTCGTCAACCAGCTTAAGCAGATTTCAGCATTGTTGACCATCCCCTTCCCTACTGCTGGTGGCAATGATCTTGTGTGTTTTTTGGCCTTTTGTCATCATAAGCCGCAGTATTAGCTTCAATCATCCTCATCAATTACCCAACCAGTCTTGACCATGACCAATTTTGAAGATCCATCCCTTCCAACCAATGAACCATCAACTAGCCATCAGCCAATCCATCAATGAACCATCAGTTGATTCGAGCCATCGATCACTCCACCAACATTAACCCCATCATTAACCACATGTGATCATCAGAACAACCATCATTAACAATCCTTAACCATCACTAACCACTACAAGTCGTCATAGCAACCATCAATTAGCTTCACGATCATTAAGCCCATCGTTAACCCCATCATTAACCCCATCATCAACCATCGGTTTCCCTATCAGTTTCCATCACGGCCAACAAACGCCACGCGTTCAGCGCCACCGACCTTGCTCCGCAGAGGCCTTGCTGGAGACTCTACGAAGCACCTCACGCGCGGACAAGGCGGACATCCGATTGCCATGGGGTGGTTTTGTCGCTTCATCTGGGGGTTTACGGTGGTTACAAGGTGCTTACAAGGTGGTTCAACAACAGGAGAAGTGGTGTATGATGGTTTGGTGCAGCAACCAAACTCAAGAAATCATTTCCGACATCACGGTGCATGCGGTTCAAAATCATTCTCAGGTGGTTGTATCCGACACAAAGCTGGTTGCAACTGATTCATCAAAAATTGGTTGAGATCATGTTGATTCATGATTGTTGACGCACAGCTGCGGCACGAGATCCACTCTTCGTTGGCTGAGAACGATGGTCGGCTGATCACGATGGCACCCATGAAACTGATACCATTGACAGCATCAAACTTCGGGGTGCGTGGACGTACAGACATGGCCAAGTTCAGACCATTGAGATGTAATTTGTTTGTCTATCAATCGTTCCTTTCGCAGTTGATATTGGTGAATGATGGTCATTGTTGATACTTGGCGGCCATTGACGGAAGACAATATACGATAGTTAAAGGTCGCTTAATCAATGCTTGTTGGTCATTGTCAATGTCCATCAATGATGAGTGGTCAGGCTTGAGGATGGTTGATGATGGCGAATCACAATCCTTACAGTACCTGGGCTAAATCGTAGTCCATGATGGTTTGATCAACCACAGTCAGCACTGGCTAAAATAGAATGGTCATATATGACGTCATACAGCCACCATGGTCATAACAACCATCGTTTATGGCTGCGCACGCTTGGTCCTTGCCCTTCCCCCGCATGAGAACCATCGTTTATGGCTGATCATGGATGGTCATGTTGATATTGTGGATGCTTAATTATGGAGAAACAATTGTTTTTCAGGATGATTGATGGTTGACAATGTCAAGCATCGACAGCATTGACGCCAACTGACCGATGATTCAGGGTTGACACACATTAATGTGACCATCCTGGAGTAGATAGAACATCAAATTGGATCAAATTGGACCATCTAATTGGCAAATGATATTCTATTCGCTAAATCCTGTTGGAGGGTCCAATGTTGGTATCACCTACCTCAATAGTAAATCTTGTAAATGACATACAAGTGATACATCCTATGATATAGCTTGATTTGATTGGTATACCCCTAGAATACAACCTATTTGCGAGCTTATTGGCTAACCATATCAAGATAAATCCGGTGCTCAAATATACCCCGGGAACACACCCTATCTATATATACACACTATTTGCTTAAGATTGGATATACGCGGGGTATCCGCTCACGGGTGCACTGGTCCACCATGATCAGCTGCCTGTGTTTCAGGCAGCGCGGGTGGAAGCTGAAGCAGAGTTGGACCTCAGGGCGGGCAGAATGACCCACTGGAAACACAGGATTCGACTGCATTTAAACCTGTGACATCACAATAAGCGTCACTAATCATCATTGATAAATGGTTGTCATGGAAAATAATGAATCCTGATATAATCATGTACTTCACAATGAACGGCAACTAGCACTTAATTAACAGAGTGAGATTCAGTGACTAATTATCATGATATGGTCACACACACTGACATCAACTGCCCGATACTGCATCAAATCTATTTGCAATGACATTGGCTTAAGATTGGAAAAAGGTGTCAGGAGGGGAAAAGACTCACTGGCAATCATCATCATTTGATGGTTTCTCAAAATAGGGGACCCCCCAAATCATTTATTAAGAGCAACTTATAGAAGAATAAACCAACCAGTTTTAGGGGTCCTCTATTTTGAGAAAAAATATGTAGTTGTTAACCATTGCCGTTGGTTTTTTCCCCTATCACTGACCATTGTTAGCTATTATTATACCCGAGTACTCTCACCTGCTGGACGCCCCGGCAAAAAAACAAGAGTACTCTCACCTAGCTTGAAAACATATCGTGGTTTGTCGAAATAACTAACTCCCAAATGGCATATTACTCTCAATCACTATCAATGGATGACAACCATTAGGGGTACCCATGTGTTGGTCAGACAGCTGGTAGGGAGCAAGATGGTTGACCAGAACTGGTCGTAGTCGAAACAGCCAGCAATGTAGTAGCCAAAGGTTGTAGGTGGACAAACCAATCAGCAAGCCATTGCAGGAAACACCTTTTATCCATAGGGTGCCGTCACAACACTGTGCCCCGTCGCACAGCGTGCTGTAGATCCGGAAATGCCCGCGGGGCGTGGCATCAAGGCTCATAGCCAACATGTTTAGTTGACTAGGTCAGAAAAATGTCAGGGCAAAGGTTCAAACTTACATTCATCCTCTTTCTTTTCTTGCCCTGACATGGAGTCTTCAGGAAAATCTTTCGTCACCAGAAATTTGGGTTTTCGTCGGATAGCTCGTTTCTTTTTGGCACTCAAGAAAGAAGGGTCAAAGAAAACAGAAAGTTCCTTTCGCTGACAAACTTTCAAAAAGCTATCATAATGAAAGGCCTTAGAAAGAGCATCAGCCATCTGCTGATCCGAATCCACCCAGCGACAGTCAATGCCTGATGCATGGAGTCTTTCACGATAGGAGGGAATCTCAACAGAAAGTATTCGTTCTTCCAGTTGCAAACCACAAGATTCAATTTTCATCACACTATCATACATGTTCTTACTATCAGTAACAATCACAGCAGGAAATCGTTGCAAACAACTATCCATATCAGTAACAGCAATCGGTTTTTCATTGAAAAAGTCCAACCACAACTGTTTAATAAATTCATGTGCATCAATGGCACTGGATGCCATCTGGACCTCAGCAGCAGTTGAGGAACGGCAAATCCTGGGAAGTCTTTTTGATTGCCAAGAAATTGGGGAGAAAGGGCACGCCTTTCCTTGCAAGACTTCCTCGTCGGTCATCACAGTAATCATGCCACCTTGACTAGAGAGGTCTCTACGGTTAGCCCAGGAAGCATCATGGAAAGTAACAAGCATAGGTTTTCTGATGTTGGAGGCAAAACCGAGAGGAGTGTTGGAGTACTGTTGCTGAGCCCTGACAAGTTTGTTCAGTTCCATGGCATCCTCAACCGTAGCACTATTGAAACAACCTTGCAAGTACGAGGTGCTCGCTGCAAGCCAGGGTGCAGTTTGAGTGGCTCTCCAAGCCAATCCGCCAAGAATCATCCGATACTGCTTTTTCTCCTGTTCGTTAAGTTTTTCATCCTTAGCTTGTTTTCTCTCCTTGGTCAAATTGATTTTAGAAATGCTGTCAGCATATTTTTCTTGATTGAGTTCAATGCTTCCATCTTTGAACTGAGTGAGTTCACAACCACAAAAAGTGATGGTTTCCTCGTTGGCCCGTTGCCAGCTACCAAAGGGAAATGACTTCCTAAGTTGATCAATCTTTTCAACAAACAAAGGGTTCCGAACATCACCAACCGCAAGAAGATCATCCACATGAGCACCAATAACACCAATAAGAGTAGCATCCTGGTAAAGTTTCCAAACACACGGTTCCAGCCTACTACGAATCCAACCAAGTTCTTCTAAAACAGCAGTCAACTTTTGAAACCAAACCCGAGGAGCGTGCAATAATCCGTAAACCGCTTTGAGAACCCGAAACACTTCATGTGGCTTCATGTCCAGCATCCCCTTAACTTCTTCCGGGGGTTCAGCATAGATTTCCCGATGATACTCAGTCTGGTCTCCGTTGAGAAAAGCCGTCTTGATGTCGCCGGCTGCGACTTCCCAATGGTTTTGGGCAGCAAGGGTCAAAATCATGTTTCTGGATTGAACATTCAACGTCGGACTATCTCGGCGGAGCAAAAGAAGGTCAGGGTCTTGAAAGCCTTTGATGATAAGCCTAGCCTTAGGTTTTTCACCAATCTTGTTACCACGTTCATCCTCAATTTGTTTCCAACACAAGACCCATCTCATACCTAATATACGAGATTCAGGAACACCGTGTCTGCTCGCAATGGCAACAGCTTCATGCTCTAAGTATGATCCCAGTTCAGCTTTCATGGCATGAAGAAATGAAACTTTGTCATCATCATTCAATTGTCTGAAACTGATTTCAGCACGGCGTTTCGGTTTGTCATTGAGTTTCCACTCTTTCACTCCATTTCGTTTGACTTGATGGACATCCCGAGACTGAATGTTCAAACAGATCTCAACCACTTCCCTTTTCTGTTCCAGACTACTGAAAAAAACTTCTTGAGCAGTGTGTTGATCATGTTCATGTGTTCTCTGGTGTCCTCGTCTGAAGTCCTGGTTCATAGTCTTCCGAGGCGCCTTAGAAAAGAAGCCTAGGCGAAGGTCCTCCGTGTCTCGCAAATGTCCATGAGTATGAGTGAGTTTTTCTCTATCAACAAAGGAGTTACCAACATGTTGATCATCATCACTAACAAAACCATCGTCTTCAGAATCAACATCATGAACATCACTCATGAGGATATCGCGATGCGGAGACCGGCTGCGATTGCGCCCCCCTCTCACTGCTGGTTCACTTGACTGTCCAGTTGCGTCAGCATCTGGGCTTGGTGGGCCTGGTTCTCTTGGATCTGTGTGATTGCTCCGAAGGTCTGTTGGATGGCTGCCTGGTTCATGGCGCTGTTCTCCTGGACTTGGTCGATGCGAATCTTGAGGTCTGAGAAGGCCTCCATCATGGTCTTCATCATCCCCATCATCTGTTCGTTGCCGTTGTCGACTTGGCTCGCTGCTGGAGCGTGCACCAGGGAGGCGACGCTCCATTCGCTCTCGCTCACGGCACTGCTCAGCTTGGCGCCAGAATTCATCTTTGTCTGATTTTGAGGTGCCGGCTCCTCCGGCGTTTCCAGCTCTGTCTGAAGCTGATCCTCTTCCATCCTCTGGGCATAGACCATGACGTTCTGGAACTTCTTGTTGTTGGGATGGTGTTGGAGAAGCCAGATCACGTATCCCAAGTTGTCCTTGAACACGTTCTTCACCAACTTCCCTTGATGTTCGCCCGATGTCACTGTCTCCATTCCCAGTTGGTCCAGACGAAGTGTCATGCATCGCTGACGTTCCTGAATCATGGCTTCCTGCTTCTGGGTCTGATCTCCTTGCTGCTGACGTGATTCCAGCTTCTTGATCAGATCCGACTTGGAGAGGGACATGGCTGTATGGTATCGGTTGTTTACCACGAGCACGAAGGAGGAAACCACGGTCAGTCTCTTGAGCACCAATCTGCACAGTGACTAGTTTACCTTTTCGTGGCTCTTCTTCATGGATTTCAGAGTCCGCAGGTTCCTGTGACATGTCATGACTGATGTCTCTGTAATTAGATTGATTTCCGGCTCGTCTGATTTCTTCAAAGACATTCTCACGAGGAAATTCATTGGCAATTTGTGTCATGCTTTCAGTGACATGTCGCAGCTGTTCTGGTGCGCAGCGATACAAAGTTCTTCCACGTGTTATCCAAACAACTGATCCTTGAGTCTGATTGTCAGCATCTTCCCCATGTTTCTCGACTCCAACAACTCTTGCGGGACCATACCAACCAGGAAACCGATTGCTCGTAGCATTTCTTCCTTTACGATAAAAATAAACCAGTTCACCAGTCTTGAATTCAACCGCTTTCCGAGCTTTTCCTTTTTCTGCTCTGAAGATCCTACGTCTTGCGTCTGCTTTCAAAAAGGTCTCTTTCGCCTTTTGTATCCTCTGAAGATTCTCTTCAAAGGACAAGCTGGTCTCCCGTGCACTTTGAGTAGGCAAATGTTGACCAAGTTGCAACCAAGATCCTAAGTCCTGTTTCTCAGTTCCAAAAGCCCATTGATAAGGAGAATACCCCTTAGTCTGGTGCAACCGATTCTTCGCCCCCAAAGCCAAAATGAGCAACTCTTCAGGGGAAACATCCGGACCCAACTCCAAGGACAGTTTGGTCATGCACTCCTTCATGGTGGCTGCATGTCGGCTTTGTTTCCCGACCCGCCAAGCCGCCTCTCCCGCAACGATTTCAGTGTTTCCCGACCTGCCAAGCCGCCTCTCCCGCAACGATTTCAGGTTTGATGTTTTGACTATCCAACCATTCCAGCATACCAACATCCCGAAAACAGCCTTCATCATCCATACGCAAAACTTTGGGGTAAGGGTAATGCCTCAACCAACTGGATTGGAAAACCTTCTTGAACTCCTGACCATTCACATTAGCCACATTCTTTCCCCCAGTACGAACAATGACACCAACATGGAAATCAGTCGCTTCATCCAACAAAGAAACCCCGACAGCCTGGATCACCGGGTTACCCTTGGAATCACGATGAGGGGAATACCACCAAAAGGTATCAGTCGAAACCACTTCCCATTTGTCATGACTACGTGTAACAGCCGAAGTGCGGTGTGGTTCAGCATGACCCCTCTGGCGACAGAAAGAACAATCAAACTTGGCAGCAGCATCTAGGACTTCCTGACTAGCCTGAGCCTCCTTAAGCAACCGACACATGACCGTGTTGGAAGGATGTCCCAAGTTGGCATGTATCGTCCGAAGTTTTCGCATGATGGAATCCGGAGCATGTCTGTCCTGTTCTGGTTGAATGTCCTCTCTGTCATGTTGTCCCGGCGGATCTTGGGGTTCTTCCTCAAGATGTGGCCTTTCACCTTGATTCTCCTCAGGAATTTCCTCATGTTGTTCAGCCAAACCATCATCAAAAATGATGGGTTCATCTTCGTGAGCAAAAACCGGCATGTTTCGAACAGCACTAAAAATCTGTTGAACATGGGCATGAGGATTCATGAGGACTTTGGCAAACGTCTGGCACAGCTTTCGCGGATACGTGGCGGTTCCTGAAGTGATGTCACCTTCAATTGGTTCATGAGCTCCTACTCCATGACAACACACTTTGTTGAGTTTATCCTTGACATCCTGTCTGCTACTGAACCATCCCCATGATTTCAAAAGTAAATCATTCGTTTTGGGATTGCGAAGATCAAACATGCAACCATCACATCGAAACCTGGTAGTCTTCCCGATACTCATGATATGTTTCCATGACGTTTCTTGCCATGACTTTGCCCTCAAGGGTTGTTCACCACCAATGTCCCCGCCAAGTTCCTGTACCTGGAGTGCAGCCAGCTTGCGGCAGTTCTTCAGGATACGTCTTCCATGCTTCTGTTTCTCCAAGAGACGGTCGACCTGATCCTGAGTCCTCTGGTTGGCGTTGTTCATGATACTCCAAGGATCACAAGGTGGTGACATGTGCATGTATCTGGGTTTGATTTTCCGAATGGTATTCATAGCTTTCACCAAACCAGCCCGGTTAGAAAGGTCATAACCATTGTGACAACCAAGTCTCATCGCTTTACCCCCAAGTCTAATCACTTCGGCACAAAGAGGAGAATCCCAAGGAGCACAAACTTCAACCAAATCATATTGTTGGGTAACCGAACGGAAATCATCAACAAAAGATTGTTCACATTGACGAGCTTCTTCCGAAAACCACAATTGTCTACCTTTGTCCAACAATCTGTCACAACCATCATCATTGCATCCTGAAGACTTGTCTTCTGTACACGGATCTTGCTTTGGCACATCTGGCATCATAGCCAAATTGAATACTGGATTTGTTTCCGGAGAATGACCACTCAAACCTGTGTCCAGTTCACATGCTTGGTGGAGCTGTCCCTACTTCACAGTGTTGGGACGGCATGGCAATTCATCACTGTGCGACAACTGGTCAACCACAGGACAGCGTTCATCATTTGGGACAAACCTCAAGTGATCTCCCTGAGCTGAAAAACCAGTCAGAGGCAACAACAAATGATTCGTGCTTGACTTCTCAAGCTGCACTTGTCGATCCCCAAGAAACTGAAACCTAGCTTTCCCCGATTGAAAGTTGATCACAGCCCCTTGTTCTTCCAGCCAACGAGAACTCAGCAAAATTGGGGTTTGTCCCTCCACCACATGCATAGGAACGGACATGGTTTCGCCGCCGATCTGGGCTCTCACGTGTGCAAGTCCAAGAGCCAGAGCCGTCTCATTGTTGCCGAAGATGAAGGATCGTCGATTCTTCCGGTCAACTTGAACTGACTCCTCTGGATCCAAGCCTGAGTCCTGATAGGCTTCATACAACATCTGAAGAGTATGTGCCCCCACGATGGACTCACTGGCCCCACAATCCAGGATGGCCTTGGTGCGCACTTCGTCTGTGAGCACAGCATAGGAGGGAATCTCCACGGGCTGCTGTTCATCAGCCCAAGTCACATGGCGTTCCTTCTTGGTGGTCATGAGCGGAGTCGCAGTGAACACAAATCCAACGCGTCCACCATCATTTCCTTTCGAGGATTGTCCTTTGCCGCCAGGAAGGATCTGACGACAATGCATGGCTTTGTGACCCAACTTCCCGCACCTCATGCATCTGCCCTTCATGCTCTTCCCTTCACCTTTTCCTTTGTCATTCATTGGAAAGAACCCTCTGGCAGTACGATGCTTGTCAAGGGCCTTTCGCGCCTCCTTGTAGAGCGTCGCCTTGGCCTCTTGGAAGTTGGCATAGGCTGTCTCGTTCTTTGGATCATCTGCCAAGGCTGTGGCAGCTTGGTCCAACCAAGACGCTGTTTCATCAAGCTCATCTTCATCGTCATCATTGGGCTCATTTCCTGTCGTCGCCATCCAAGCTTGTTCTGCTTCTTCTTCACGATCATCTGTGTTGTCTAAGGCACTCATGTAGTTTCTACCTCCATGTTGTTTCTTCTTGTCCTGATCCCTGAGAGAAAGACTGTCTCCTCCCCACATTTTTCGCATGGCCTTCATGACATCCTCAAGACGATAGCTGGTCGTCTGGGCCTTCACCACTGCGATGTCTGATGCATCCAAGCGCAACCGTTTGTTGAGGATGAACCATCCGTAGATCTCTGTCGGCACGGCATCAGAGCATCCAATTTCATTCATGGCCTTTGTGATGTCCCTCACGAAGCTTGCATGTCTCTGCTCATAGTCATTGAGGTTTTCTCCTTCTTTCCGGACAATATCCGGGGTCTGAAAGTATTGTTGCAAAGCATCGCCCAGCAAGTCAACTTCTTGTTTTCCTCGTTTGTCCTTCAAGAAGTCCAAAAGGTAGGATACCCCAGTAGACTCACGAAGCTTCTCTCTGTTGATTTCCAAGCAAGCCTCCCAAGCTCTTCCAGTCAAATTGCGAACAAGACGTGGGGCTAAGAGCTTCTTCTCGTCTTCCTTGCAACCATCCAATTCCAGCAACGCAGCGAAACGATAATCAGGAAACGTTTTCCAAGTACCATCCCATGATGGCAGCTTTGGGTTCACCTTTTCCATAGATGTTCCTGACATCGTCGCTTCAGCAAGAAACGAAAGAGGTCACGGTCCCAGGTTCTCCCCAGGCTCCGCTACCAGTGTTGGTCAGACAGCTGGTAGGGAGCAAGATGGTTGACCCGAACTGGTCGTAGTCGAAACAGCCAGCAATGTAGTAGCCAAAGGTTGTAGGTGGACAAACCAATCAGCAAGCCATTGCAGGAAACACCTTTTATCCACAGGGTGCCGTCACAACACTGTGCCCCGTCGCACAGCGTGCTGTAGATCCGGAAATGCCCGCGAGGCGTGGCATCAAGGCTCATAGCCAACATGTTTAGTTGACTAGGTCAGAGAAATGTCAGGGCAAAGGTTCAAACTTACACCATGGGTACCCCAAATGGTAAATCAACTGAATGATAACTGGGGGTGCCCCCAATGGTACCACTATTGTTGCTTGTTCTCCTTTTCATCAGCCATTATTTTCAACTATTGACTGCTAATCAACCACAGTTAATCATCGAAAATCCCATGGCTTGAGAATGTCAAATAGTTAACCCACGGCCATAGTTAGCCATAGCTATACCATAGAAAATTAATCATCACCAACCATAGATTATCCTATCAATGAAGCATATTAACCATAGCTAACCATAGCTAACCATAGTTAACCATAGTTAACCATAGAAATTCAACCACACTTAACCTCTTATTTAACCCCCCATATCGCCCTGTTCCATGCGCACCTCCGCCGCGACCGGACTTCAGGTCCGAGCACTTGAAGTCCGCCATGGCGGCCAAGGAGCAGCAGTTGATGCGTCAACGACAGGCGTGGGGATGGGAGGATGGCTGGGAAGCAACGGATTTGTTTGATGGAGATAGTGTGCTTTGAATTATAAGGAATCATGAGAAAACATGTTTTGAAGAAACACATGTGAATTTTTGATGGGAGATTCCGTGATTTTCATGGAGATGTCGTTTTTGTCACGGTTTCTTGGTTAAACAAAACTCGAATAATCTTTGTCTTGGAACGGGATTTTCGCTGGCTTAGATCCCTAGGCTGATGTTTGATGGTGTTCTTTGAAGGATCAAGGAAACAACATTTTTTGAATGATATCATTCAAACCATGGAATTGTGCTGGTATGACAGCACCTTTGCTATTACCAGTTTGCATTGATTCATGATGATTCATGCTAGGGGGTGAGAATAAGCAGAAACAAGAACCACCACAACAAGACGCCAACAGCAACAAAAAGCAACGAAAAGCAACGAAAAGCAACGAAAGCAACAGCATACACAGCCAACCGACCTACCCAGCCAACAACAAAAACGAAAAAAGCAGCAGCAGCAAGGGCGACAATTGGGGACGCATGTAGTGATTCCTTGGATAGGGAAGTTAGTGCACACTTGTACTGGCTGTCCAAAAGTTTACATTTCCAGCTGTCCCAAAAATTACCCAGCAGCGAGTGGCAAAGAATATTTAGACATGTTGCGCAGGTAGTGATGTGAATCATTTTTCGAGGCATCGGCAACGACCAGGTTCAGCAACCAACGCCCCAGAATTCAACCCCAGCAGTCCCATCCCCAGCGAACCGGGGATGACCTGGGATGGCCCTCAGGACCTGGATGCGCAGCACGCCCGCGTGGCCGCCCTGCACCGAGAGCTGAGCCAACAGCGAAGTCACAAGGAGCAGATGGAGCTCCAGGTGCTGCCGGGGTGGCGCTGCTGGCGGCACCAGGGCAGGCATCATGGGGGCACAGCTGGGGCATGGCCATAGACGACGGTAGTGGATCGTGGAGGATGGCAGGGGAGGATGAACAACTTGAATTCAACTTGGTTGACCAGGGTTAGAGAGATGGATAGGAGCTCACGGTTTGTCCAACGGATTATCCAAGTTCACCAGTAGTTTTACCACATTTTACATGTGAACATGCTGGGAAATCCACAATTCCGCGTTGCTGATGGCCATGTTCCAATGTCGATGGGCGAAAGCAGACATGAGTCTTGAGCCCAGGCACTTTAGGGACGCCCGAAATCAACTTTGGATGCTATTCATGGTGCGCAACATGAATTGCCAACCACTGCCAACCACCATTGATCCCTACTTGTGAGGGAAAAAAGGAGTGCTCATATGATCAAGTTTCACCAAACATGATTGATTCAACCAAGGTTGATTAACCCAGGTTTAACCCCCAGGTCGCTTTGCCGCTATCAACAATTGGGTCAAGATCAGTTGATCATGGCTAGTCATCCGTGCCCCGGTGGTGCTAAGCTTCCGCCTGGCGCAGGTGAACCGCAAGATGCGCTTGCTTTCTGGGGCTCAGGAGCAGCTGCAGTCCACCGAGGAGGCCATCTCGGACCTCAAAAGGCGGGGATCAGAGCTGTGAAGCGAAACCCGTTTCCGCGCTGATTCGCAGCCGTCAGCGGCCGGTGACTGAAGTGATGGTGAATGATGGTGAATGGTGGTGAATGGTGGTGAGTTAGTAGGATGATATGGTGACGACATAGTGGCTCATGAAGGCTGATTGATATTGCCCATAATGGCCACTTTTACTCAATTTCGCTTCATGGTGGTGAATACTCGGTGGCTGTCGATTGTGGACCGTAGTCAAGAAGGGACGGTTGATGGTCAATGATGGAGAGCAAGTTGCTGCTTGCTGTTCGCTGACTCCAATAAGTTTCACTCACATGGTGAATTGTTTGGGTTACCGAGCAGCAGCAAAGTGGTTAAGAGTGGAATGACAGGGAAGGACTGAAGGACCATCAAAAATTCACCGCTGGTTACTCTGGTTACCAACCGGTATTTGATTTTAACAACCAAGGCCAATGGTATACCAATGGTTGGTCACAGCTTTAGCCATTAGGATAGTTGAAACCACTAGCCGCAGATGTGTCAGGCTTAGCTGTCAACAGAATCAGTGTCCCAAGCTTTGTTGCTGAACATTAGCAGTAAATGAATGGGTGTGTTCAACAAAGCCAGTTGCCGATGGTTCACAAATCAATCATTCGCTTGCTGGTCAATCAAGTTGAACCAAGTATATCGATTTCATCTTCGTTGGTGAGCCAACTCATGGACCAACATACCATATCCTTCCATGGAACCAGATTACATAAGTTGAACTCAACCACCAACAAACCATGAAATTCCTCAGCACTTCCACAGTGAACCCCCAGCATTCACGATTTGCTTCACCTTGTCGACCATCTCCGGGCACCAACCTGGGAGCTCCCTGGTTCCGATGAACCACTGGGGCGCCACCAGGGAAGAGGCTGCGTCCAGCTTTGACCTCACCGTTCTCAAGGAGGAGCGCAGCGCGATTCATCGGTGCCGTTGAATGTCAGCGAAGTTGACCAATGACCCCTGGTGGCTTTTGGATGCTTTTGGGTGATACTGTTGGCTATTGGAGATGAATACTACTGGTGATTTTTGATTGATATTATTGATTAGTACGAAATACTTTGAGGTAGTTCCACATAGTACCACTGTTGATGAAAAGGAAATATTTGATGTTTGAGCACCTGTTGATGATCAGGTTATATACTGATGATTGGATATTGTTGGTTGAGACTGGCTTTATAGCAGTTAGTGTTGGTGATTTGTTCAAAATTAGAATACTTGGCTAATGGATTATATTTGACACTTTACGGCTAGTGATTGATTCTCCAGTCGACATCTTAAAGTGGATGATGAGACGAATGGAGAGAGAAAGGTGTGCAGGATTCGCAATGATACCTGATTGTTTTTGCTGATTGTAATTATGGCACAGGTATGTTACAATCAGCTATCCATAATCAGTCACTGTCAATCAACCGTCCTTCAGCATTCTCAACCATCAATTGCCATTCACTTGATTGAAATGTATGGCACATGTCATCAAATACCCATCCCTCAGGACCGTTTACCCCCTGAAGAATCATCAACCGAAAGAACTGAGACGGTTGCCTGTTAGATAGCCGCTACCAGTATACAAGGGTTGGTGAATAATTAAAGGTTTTGTAGTTTTATGGCCCCACCTTAACCTCTTAAATATTAACGGGGGGGTTCGTGAAGAAGGGCGCTGCAGCTTTCACAGCTGTTTTCAATACCATTGCATTTGATTAGCACTTTTGTGTATAACAGGACAAAAACCTTTCGAGATCCCCCCTCAACCACAGAAGTCTAGATTCCGGTGCTGCTTTTTGTTGTTCTTTTTCACCAGCTGGCACTCACTGGCTCGAGTGATTCACTCAGCTGTTTTCAAACCTCCTGGCTGGTGCTTGGGAGCCGAGCCAGGAGTACCCAGGACTGGCCGTTGAAAGAACCTTTTGAAAGGCCTTTAAAGGTAACCAAATGGTAGCATCCTTTTCCCTACCTTTGCTGAT
>VSDK01027354.1:390980-411542 GCA_009767595.1 Symbiodinium kawagutii
CCAACTCAGTTGTTGCGCCACGCCGAGCCGAGCCGCAGCTCAGCTGGTGGGATTTCAAGCATCACCAGAAGGCATTGAGCAACGAAGTGCAAACATGCGGGGGGTTTCTCAAGCCATAGGGGGCCCCATAAAGTGGTTGGTTACTCAAAATGATTAGTGGATGATTTGGGGGGTCCCCTATTTTTTGAGAAACCACTGTGCATATACAATCTTATATACATGCATACTAAGATGACATTTGTATACTTAGTTCATCTTAGCTCTTTGCGAATTGAATCTTCAGCGGATTGCACCCTTTGAAGCTTCCGCTGGAGATGTTTCCCTCCCTGAGCACACTATGCGGGATCCTGGGAGAAGGATGCTGCCAGAGTGGCGCTGCAGATGCCGTTGACGTCATCCACCCGGAACCGATGGCAGACGACGACGCCTTGGGGCCTCCTGTGGAGCCTTCCTTCTCGGAGCTGGCCGAGGAGCCTGGCAGTCCAAGGCCGGCGTCGCCGCGTCGGAGCAGCGTACGTTTCACCAAGATGATCACAGGGCGACAGATGGAGATTGACCCCGAGTTCACACGGGGCATTGCATTGCATCGAGCACTTAGACACCGTGAGTTGTGGACATCTCCGGAGGAAATCCGAAGGAAGAATCAGGCCTCGAAAGTTTGGAACCTTTCGAAAAAGGTGTCGAAGTTTGATATTTTCTTGTCGCACACATGGCGAACCAAAGGCAGGTGGAAAGTCCTTGCCTTGATGCTACAAACTGGTTGGCTTCATGGAATGTTAGGTTGGTCGATTGGACTTGCAGTGATGCTGTGTTTGCGGCGCTTTGACATTGTCACCGATCCATGGAAGATCACCCTAGTGGTTGGTGGCCAAGCACTCTCAACTCCATTGAATCTGTGGACAATCGTTGTTGCACAGCTTGCCTTGCTGACTGGAGTATACTTTTCTCCTTATCTGCCCTTCAACACGCAAATGTGCTATTTTGACGTGGCATGCGTTCACCAAGGACAATCTGAGATGTTTGAACGTGGCATTTATAGCATTGGCGGATGCCTTTCTGTGGCAGAGGAGCTGCGGGTTTTGTACACGTCAGAATATTTCTCGTCCCTGTGGTGTGTTTTTGAGATTGTGGGCTTTCGCAAGCTGAAACCTCACGCAAAGCTCACTTTCTCACCAGTATTCATCGAGCGATCGTCAGTGATTTGCTCCTTGATCATGTTTGCTGTTGCATGCTCCATCAACTGTGTTCTTGCCTTCACCTCTTTAGAGTTTCGACAGAGGTACATTGGCGTGGTATATGTCGCACTTTTTTTGCTTCCAATGATTTTTGTGGTGCACACGATGCGGTTCAGTTACAGACGAAAGAGGCGGCTGGTGTTTGATTTGAGGACTTTCGACGTTGACACTGTGACTTGTGCTTCGGACTTTGACCGGGATTTTATTCTCAGTGCCATGGAAGGGTGGTATGGCAGCAGGGAAACTTTCAATACCTTTGTTCGACGAGATCTTCGTGAGGAACTTCTTAGTTTGTTACCATCGCCTCGCCTTCCTTGCTCCTATGCGGCCTTGATACTTTCAAGTCAGGTCGCCTGGGTTTTGGATCTTTGCGTCAGTGCACACAAAGCCGGCTACCATGCACTGGGTCTTCTTCGCATTTGGATCTCCAGCTGTGCATTTATCGTTCTTTGGTATTGGTTTGCCTTCAATAGCATTTTCTACCTGAGTGACCGATTTGCGCAGTCTGGACGCAACTGGTTTCTTGACTGGTGCAAAACGCTCGCAGTAGCAGGCATCACATTCTTCTTCACAGCGATCGGTTTTGCTCTGTGGATGGAGACCGTTCGCGGCGACGGAGTGGCAAGCCTTGTTTGCTTTACAGCATTTTCTTTGCTACTCCCATGCTTAATTGTGAACCCCATCCAGACCTGTCAGCGACGGTGTCGTGGTCAGGAGGATCAAGAGGCTTGAGCATGCTTGAGCAGACATTCCAGCCTTTGGCAGGTTCCTATCCCCTTCGAAGAAGGTTTTTTCCCTGTGCTGGTACCAACCACCTATTATGCAGAAGAAGTTTTAAAGCAACCGTCACCCATGTGCCATGTGTCACCGAAGTTTCCTTTTTGATGGCCAAGCCGCACCATCCGACAAGCTGTGTGGCAGCGGAAAAGTTCGCCCATGACAAGGGAGAATGGTCATTTGCCCTGATGTCCCAGCGAGCTCACCGGGGCTGCCAGCAGATGAACCGTCAAATATTGCGTTCATGGATCCTACTGCTTCTGTCATTAGGATCAGCTGTTATTCTGGCCGCTTGGGTTACCCATGGGTGAGCAATAGCATATTCAGTACTGGTTTATCATAGAGGGCAGAGGAAGAGGAATAATGGGCACTATGGTGGTATTCGCCCATGATTGAAATATGTGTCAACTGTTGCCGGGCCAGAAGGGGGAGACCCAACCACTGCATGAAATCCAAAAAACATTGCAGCCATCCATGGATGATTCCTTAGTCAACCTCAGCAATCCATCGCCCAACGAACTGGTGAAGCTGATGGCCATGGCAGAACGCGGGCGGCCGCAAGGTGTTGGAGCAAGAGAAGTCCCACCCACTGCTGCAGGACTAGTGGCTGAACTGCGAAGGGATCCAGGGACAGCAACAGCATGGAGGCCGTACAAGCATCGGACTCCATGGGGTCCAATGGTTCCAAGATGTTCCAAGCGCCAAGTAACTTGGGATCTTACCATCTTCATGGGTGGGGTTTCCCAGTCTCCCAGTTGGGATCATCAGCTTTGGTGGGAGAAACCGGCAGTTGGACGGGTACAGAGAAGGAACCCATCGAATCCTTCCCGAAGACCAGCCAACGATCAAGATGGGCGACCATTCGCAGGGCGGAGCACTTTGGGGCAGTCACTGGGGGCCGTGCCAGATGAACCTGGCGTCCCCATCAACGGTTTAACAGCCACATCGTGATAAACCTATGCCATGTGAAAACCAGTTGGACCATCATCAGTTGTGTTGATGCAACTGTTGCTGTCATCATTTCGCAATGTCATGAACATCCACATCTATGAACCATTCATCACCCCATCTCACCCATGAACCACTCACCACTATGATCCACCATAAACTCCATGAGGATCCATGGTCATGGCTATGCCAAGCTGCCACGGTACATTATGGCACACCATCCTGCTCTGCAAGCGCCGTGGCGTGGCTTGCCATCGCCAGGAACTTCGAAAGAAGACCAACGAAGCTGCCACGGCTCTGAAGGACAGGGAGCCATTGGCAACAGTTGCGTTTGCCTAAGCAATGTGAAGCATCAACCGTTGCTCCTAACCCATGGGAATGTTGCTCAATCGTTGTAAGTAGTGCTTATTTGCACTGAATGTAATTAGTTGTATGTTGTTGAGTGCTATTGAAGGGTTCGTTTCACATTATTTTATGATTCACTTGTTGGAATTGTTGTCCAGTGACTGGGAAATGAGTGTTATCCGAGATAGGCTCAACCGGTGCCAACTATGAAAGCCACAAGAAGGGAAGTAGGGTACGCGCTTTGCGGACGCCCATCTTGTTCAATCATGTTCAATCCTCTTGGTGTGTCATACTGCTTGTTTCTAGCGGTCAGCTCATCGACTCTTATCAGCTCACCGGTATTGGTGACAATTGGATGGCAGTTCCATGCAGGGAAGCCCAGGAACATACAGCATATTACTTCAACTCATGTTTGCCTTTTCGTCTTTGCCATTTCTAGCGACACACATTTCCATACATGTATAATATGATACGGGTTTGTCCAAAAAGCGTGTGTCCATTTTCATCGGGCTTACTCATCACTAGCCTTGGATTTGTTGTGGATGCAATTTTACAACGAAGACAAAACACTTTGACGAACTATTGTTAGTTCTTAACCAGTAGTCACGTGATTAGTGAACCGCCGTGAGCACTGGCTTCATTGCAATCCCTTATCCCATGATGACCATCGTTAAGTGGTCCAAGCGGAGCACCGTGAGTGAGCATCACCCATTGACTACAACTATTCACTGAAAATCGGTTGGAACGAGTCTCAATCCATGTCAATCCCTATTTAACATGGTAGTAAATGGTAAGCACCGCCATAGCAATGTGGTTATCCATGGCCATCCTTTTCTTGGTGGATTTTAGTACGCATCATTTTGTCTTTTCTGCTTGGATGTGCAGAGATGGTTTTGACTGAGATTTGACCATGGTCAACTAATTCCATGGTGAACCCGAGCTGCACATCCATGATGATATCATTAGGTTAATCTGTTAGTTGATCATCATGGCAATCAACTGGATAATCATGATAGGGGGAAACCATGATGGTCAATGACTGATGGTAGTAATATCTCTACTGTATCTCAAAATTATTTTTAAATCATGGTCAATTAGTCAATATCCCAGGGGACCCATGATGATCAATGCACGGTCTGCTTGTTTTTAACATTCTTTATTTTCCCAGCCGGAATGATTCACAAATGGTTGACAAGCATATTTTTCATGGGGGTGGTTCAACCACCAACCAGATACACTTCTGGTGATATAACGATCCCTATCGTTTTATACCAGTAATATCCCCATTGGTTACTCAATGTAGCCGTTACATGTAAGTGGGTGATGTATCCATCAAGAATTTCTATACACTTGTATCCACAATAATGGTAATTGTATCATATCCACTACTATAAGGGTAACATGTTCCCCCTCGTCATTTGGCCTTCCCTCAAGCTGTTCCGCTCAGGAGAAGGCGAGCACGGCCAGAACGAGCATAGGTCTCCTGCAGCAGCAGGCGGAGTTGATGTCATGGACCCAGGGGTATCACATTAAAGGCCCTTTAAAGGGGAAGGCCAGGAGCTATCAGTTGAGTTGCGGTTGCATTAAATGGTAGGTGGTGACCTTTCCAACATCGTTGAGTTGATCAGAAACGTGGACTATAACCAACAGTTTAATCAGGAAATGATGAGTTTTACTCCTGGTCCCAGCTATAGTCGCAGCATGTTGGGTGATCATGGGCCCACCGATGGACGCACAGGTGGCTCAGCAGAGCAGCCAACTTCGGGCAACCTATCGGTCCAAGTTCCTAGCAGCGCAGGCCCGGCCGTTTCAGCGACCAACCACCCCACTGCCTGGCACCATGAGACAATCCTTCGGCGGTTTCTCGTGTTTCGGTTCCTGAGGCCCAGAAGGTTGGGGGAGCATTTCTTCGTTGAACCATTTCCCTTAGCATAAGCATGTTCGGAATCTGCCTCGGCGTGTTTGTTCAGCCAACCAAACCAACCAAACCAATTCAAACTCACCAAACCAATCCAGTTCACTTTGTCCTAGTCCTCACTTCGAGGCCCAGAAGCAACAAGCTCTGGAGACCTTGGAGGCAAGCGATGAAATCGCTGCTGGGTGTGGTGCAACTGTTGCGGTATGTCATTATTCTGTGGGGCTTGGCGTGCCTTGCATTGCCAGGCATTGAGATGATTGGAATCGGTGGGCGGGTGTAGCACAACCAACATCAACAAACGCAAAATGTGAGGGTACAGCGCTTCTGGTTTCTGGATCGATGGGTTGAAGCCAGCTGGGCATCATGCAAGAACTGCCCTGAAGTGCATCGCACATCGGGATGGACGGGGCCTGTTTGTATGGAGGTCACCAATCACTACTTCAATTCAGGAGAATATCAGACTGCATGTCTATCGGCAAATGAATGCAAATGATTAAATGATTGCTTCAAGTTCTGTCAACATCAGCTGGTGACAACATGTGTCAACCATATCTATGGGACTATGTGTTTATTGCTCATGTTCCAATAGTGCGCAGCCATTACCATTGATGATCCAGATTTATTATACGCGGGGTCACCCAAACCGATGGTTTCCTGGTAAAAGCGGTGGTTTTAGTGGATGGGTTGGAGGTGCGACCATTCATGGATACATCGTCAACTATCATATTCCCTAGTATTGGTTAAGCACTTCGGAATCATGATTTTTCCCATGAGCGACATGCTTCTTATACGCTTCTTATCCATCATCAACCTTGTGGATTCACCATCATTAAGTAGCCACCATCACCAACCATCAAGAAGCCACTGCTGAAACAACCATCATTCACCAGGTGGATTCGCCAGTAGTGGCCATCATTCCCAGCCATTCCAAGCCATTCCAAGGCATCATCGACCCAGTGCCCACCACGAGTTCCCCATCCCCAGCCGCGCCATGGCAGGCGAAGTTGGAGGCTGAGACGCACGAGCAGCTGACAGCCCTGGAGGCGAAGAATCGGCCGCTGTCGCATCAGTTGGTGCTGCTGCAGCAGGAAGATGAAGCGCAGGCGCGGGCCAAGGCGGAGGATGGGATGGATGGTTGATGAAGATGGGTCAAGGATGCTTGGGGATGGCTGGTTAGTGATGGTTAGTGAATGTTAGTGATGGTTAGTGGTCGATTGATACCATATCCTTTGCGGAATATAAGCAACCACGACGACTATCAACATCCGGGCACTGATGCATCCAATCTATACGCCAGTCGACCAGCGAAACGGCAATTTACTTTACCTTGGACGCCCCAGTGATTTGATGCCATGGAGGGAACATGGTGATGCCGACAGTCCTTGCCGGGAGATCACGTGCAACCAAGAATTGCAGATGGATCTCGTTCGTAGCCAATGATGCCAGACGTGGCCCATGGGAAAATCTATAGGGAAACCCTATAGCTATGGATGGATAGACGAGATAGACCCCTATACAGGGAACATGTCTGTGGAACATCGGCTGACTATAACATATTCTAACCAGGGCCGCCTGTAGATGTTTCCATAAATCGATCATAGAGATGCTTGGGTCAAAGATACCAGCTTCATCTCTGACCCGGCAGTGGTGATGTTGCCCCTTGAAAATGGCAATGTTCCCAGGAATAGGGCTCCCCCAAATCATCCGAGCTTCATCGTTTTTGCCAATAGACTGTCTATTTTGGGGCACCCCAATTCTGAGAAGCCCCTAGGTACTGTAAGTACTTTCTAAGAAATTGCCAGGGGGTTGAAGACGGAGGGCTCAGAGCCTGACACACTCCCGGGGCCAAGAGGGTGACCAATCACCACGTGACTAACCAAGCGTTTCCAGTTTCCATGCCATCATGAATCGTTCAGGGCTTAGGATGGTTTTGGGTTGATTTGTTGCGTTAATTATTTGATGGGCGGTACATGTAGAGCAATGTTTTTCCAGCAGTCGAATATAGACCCAAAGAAGGTGGAGGCAGTACTTAGCCAATCAATCACTAAGCATTATCGAGCACCCATTCACGATGTTCAACCAATCATTCATCATTTTCTTCGCCAACCATGTTTTCAACCAATCATTCATTCATATTCATTTATCATTCACCTTTTTTCAATCATTTTTTTGAACCACTCATTTATCATTTACCTTGCTTTCACCCATCCTGAACCATGGTTGCAGCAAGGTGGAGGTGCTCCGGCACAAAGCCACGGCGCGCGCATTGCACAAGAATCTCGAGAAGGCATGGCCTAAGCAGCAGGGAAGCACCGCAGGAGATGGCTGGTGATGATCACTTCGTTCTTGTTGGAATCAGGTGGCTAAGTAGCTGGCCAATGGTTAATGCCCGATTATTATCCGCTTATCATTTGGTTATTGTTGGTCATCTAACGGTTAATAGATAATAATAATAATAATAATAACAATAATAATAAGGGACAATCACCAACAACGATAACCAAGATATCCAACAAGAATACGGGTAATATGCCAACTTTTTGGCAATGGGTCAAGGCTTCAACCACCGAATTTGTGAGGGAAAATAGCCAGCAATGATACGAGTACAGTCGGAAATGATGGTATACCAGGAGAACAGGGTTTGGGACCCACATCCATATGATGATTGATATTGATGAATGTTCGTTAGTGCTTGGCCATGTATATTTTGCATGGAGGTTCTTAGTTCAGCCACCCTCCAGGCTCTATTACCATGGCTATTTCCAGGCAACTAACCCTAGCTGCATATCCAAGCGGTAGTTGCAGTACGACCTGCTGCCAGCTTCACATGATGAAGATGTATTCACTAGGGCTACCCATTTTGTAAACCCTTAGCTTGCAGCATTGCAATGAGGTTTCCAGGTTAGGTACCGCCAATTTTTTTTTCCGGGCAAATCCCTGGGACGCCCTGGCACAAAAGAACTTGGCTTTCTTCACAGGCTCTTTAGCACCGCAACAGCGGGGCAACATACAGAGTCAACTGGTTTGATGCCGATAGATCAATGTCTTGTGTGGATGCAAATGGTCCGGTAGAAGACTTCAGTTGTAGCCCTTCGGAAGTTCACACATACTAGTAGATCGCGTGCCTTCACAGTAGATCATTTACATTGATTCGCCCATCAAAGATCAACAATGAACTTCAACAAATAAAGCAAACACACAGATTCAAAGTGCTAGAAAATCATAAACAAATCAAACTTGGATTCTCAAAATTCATCGATTTCCGCGGCTTTCCAACATTTTCCCACAGATTTTCCATCGCTTTTCCTGGGATCTAGACCTTGAAACTGATGGCTGGCCATGGCTCCCAGGCGAAGTCTGAGGAGGCCCAACTCCTCGACAAGGCCCAGCGCGCGGCCCTGAAGACCGAGGCGCAGCGGGGGCCGCCACGGTGGGCACCGGGGTGGGGACCAGGGGTCCCCGGCAGCACCGCGAGGCTCAGCTCCAGGAGCAGCAGAAGGCGCTGGAACGAGAGCTGCATCAGAAGGAGCAGTCGGTCGTGGCCTCAGAAGGAGAAGTTGGTGATTTTCGAAAGGATCTTTTTCAGGATTTGTTTAAGGGATTATGGATTTATCACCATGGTTTTTTATACTGGTTTTCCGAAGAAGATTGTTCAGGGTGTTTTTTTTTAGAAGGATTATGCAGATTTATCACCATTTCAAAGTGCTTGCCAATGGATCTCTATTGATTGGATTTGTGGATGGAAGGATCCAAGGTCAGCTTGAATTAGATATCCAATAGAGATCTTATACTAGTGTCTAAGTCAACCTTAGAGGAGAAGAAGGACAATGGGATCCTTAATGACCAATAGAACTGGAGTTGGTGGTTCAACAATAACAATAACAAGAGAACTAGTTGGTGCTTATTTTAAAAAAACCTGCTGATGGTTAGTAATGATGGTTGATAATAACTGTTATGGCTACTGGCCGGTGGTTGGTAAAGGGGGATTTATGATCCCTATAGACTATCATGGCCCATTATGAACGGTCATAAATCCGCATTTCTAAGGGGCATACACAGAGGACATCGGAAGATCCAATCGCGAGATCGCAGAATGATCTCTGATCTGTATAGATCCAAGGTCAGCTTATCCGATACAAATCCAATAGAGATCCAATCCTGGTGTCTAAGATGAAAAAGTTCAGAGGAGAAGGACAATAGAATCCTTAAACACCAGAAGCAGACCGATTGCGCATACCTGTAGCAAACAATGGAGAACAATCAGGTGGTTTGCACGAAGATTTCATCTGGTTTTGGTGATGCTGATTTATCTTCCCAGGGCGGTCCTTAGGGCCGAGCTCATGGGGGGGCCCTTTAAGTGTCACTGCTTAATGGAAAATGATGCAAATGTCAAGGCTGGGCCACATGCTTATGCCACATGTCAGTGCAAGTCCGAGTACATATATCATGTCGAAGCATGGGTCCAACCCAAAATGAATGTTTTGATGTTACAAGGTGTGTTTGGACTACTGCCATTCTTTTATTGACGTACTTTATGTCGGCAATCATGGCAGCACACATGTCAAAGCATCAAAGCAAGTAGATGCCAGACAATGTGCCAGCTATGCATGCAGAACCAAAAAGATGTGAGTACGGTATCGAAATGCCAATCTCGTTGGCAGTTGATTCAGTGAGCACATTGGTGGTAGGTGTATTCCGGGCTGCAGCAGCGAGAACATCACTACTGGTAGGTATATTAGCCGTATTTCGCTGTTATCAACATTCACCTATTTATTTGCCAACTTATTGGCCATGACCTTTACAGCGATACAAAGAGAGAGAGAGAGAGAGACAGAGAGAGAGAGAGAAAGAGAGAGAGAGAGAGAGAAAGAGCGAGAGAGACAGAACCATTGGCTGAAGCATGGGTCTCAACCTCTAGCAATTCAACTGTTCTGACTTGACCCCCTGCTACAACATTGACCTGCTGAAACCATCAGTTGCCCAGCTAATTGACCATGAGTTCAGCAGCTGATTAACCAGCCAACCATCATTCCACCATCCACTCACCAGCGAACCATCAGTTCTACCATCCAGCAGTTGAACCCCCTGGTAGCCACAGCCCCTGGTGCCACGCAGATCCTGAACCTTCAACAGCAGCGCCTGGAAGACGGGCAGCAGATCCAAGCCCTGCAGCTGGAAACTGCGCAGGCGAAGCCATGGGCGCGTTGTGGGTGGCTGGTGGAGGTTGGCTAAGGCGGTGAGGGTTGGTGGAACCTTGGGAGGGTGATGATGGGTGGTGGTGATGGGTGGTGGTGATGGGTGGTGGTGATGGTTGGTGATGGTTGGTGCTGGTTGGTGCTGGTTGGTGGGCTGAGACTTGACGCAGAGGTTCTGATGGTTGATGATGGTTGCCCTAGTTGGTTCGGATGATGATGTGATAGCTGATGGTTCTGATGAAGGTTCATTAAAATATCAGATAGTGTAGGTGGGCCAGTAGCTAAATAGATAAATGGCAAGTGCAGATTCAAATAGAAACATGGCTATGAACGTATTAATTCACATCATCATTGTCGCCGTCATTCTCACCACGCATCACTGATCATCAATAGCAATCATCAGTCTCACCATCATCATACACTCAATCTTCCATTACACATTGGATATACCATCCCCTCATGTTATATATAGCCCTAACATGTTGTATATAGCCCCTCCCTCAGCAGCTGGCCATTCTCAGATGGCCCCAGGCCAGCTCGGAGGAAAAGCGTTTGGCGACGCAGCTGCGCCAGACCGAGGTGGGAAGGGTTTCGGTGGCGGTATGGGGGATGCCAATGCCGTCAAACAGATGATGGGTGGTTATAACCAGCTATCCCTTTGGTATAATTCAATGAAAAATGAATGAAAATTAGTGTAGGTCAATGAAAATGATGATAAATCAATGAAAATCTATGAATATCAATGAAAATCATGATGGAAATCAATGGATACTTTGGTTCTTCTACCTAGCTGGTGGTTCGGAGGGAGCGATGAGCTTCGCTGGGGGTATCCCTGGATCCCTGTAGAAGGGGGAGCAAGACAGGAGCTACCGAGAGTGGCCTGACCAAATGGTAGATATCACTTACCCCCCACTAGCTGTATGGCTACCAGCTGTAAGAATAAGATGATAGCTACCAGCTGTAAAGACTTCCCCCCAATTGATCCCACTTTCACAAATGGAAATGGAAAGTCCATGAAAATCATCATACTGTATAGCTTTTGTCGGGAAACCATCTAAAATGATAGACTTTCCAGTGCTAGATTAGTGTAGCTGAGAGCACAGGCAAAGGTGAACAAATATAACAAGAAGATTATGACAAGGTGATAAGACTAAACCTATAACTTGGTTAGCAAATTGCACAGGAATATAGAGAGAGAGAGAGAATGAATGATGGCTAATGACACTTAATGAGATGGCTCATTGATGGTTTACTGGTTCGTGGTTTCAGGTGCTTTTCAATCATACCTGGGGATCGATGGGTTGCATCTAGATGTATAAGCCATGGTGGCTATGGGTCAGTATGAATCAACCAACTTTCATGGGGGAGTAGTTCACTAACAAACTCATAGGGACAACGTGCTACTCAATGATGGGGAAACCAGGGGTACGGGGGAGCTGAACCATAGCCTGGTCAAGTTGTTACCCTTTGGTAGGAATTCACCCGGAAGTGAAAAGCCGCTTTATTTGTTGAAATGTTCTAGCCAACCACACACATTTATATATATATATATGGTGTATTGTCCATTGCCAGGTCAATCTACAAGAGGCTAGTGGCTAATTCTGTCTCCTTCGGTGGTTCATGGTGAAGATTAACACTATGATGAATTAACATACAGCAGCTGTTTTTGCAATTGGTGAGTATGGATTTTAATCCATTTACCATAGCCAGGATTCAACCAACATGACTCCACAGTTGACAATGATTGAAGCCTCGTAAACCACTATTTCCCCCATGGTAAGCATTAACCCCAGTCCATGATGAACCATGACTAGCCATACTCTGATGATTGGGCGCATCATTATTGGCCTTGATGGTCCTTGTTGCATGTGTTGCTGGTGGATGATTTTGTCCACCGCAAAGTCTAGGGATTTTCCAGAATTACATCTACCAACCAGCAGGGTTGAACCAACCAGCATATGATTGTCATGATTGGAAACGGTTATGCCAAAATTAGTGTGAATTATGAGGCTTACAATAGTGGTTGCAAGATGCTTAATTAACATGCACTGATTTGAGCGTGGTTTGGCAGCCAGCTGCTTCATAGCTGGGAGGGTGACACCTTGAAGTCATTAGATTCATTAGCATTGGATGCTGACAGATTGGTTCTGTCACCAGTCCTGGTTTCCGGGCATCAGTGGCAGAGCGATGAACAATGGTTGATGATGGTTGTGTAACTCTTGATGTTTGATTGTCTTGACCATTTTGAACAATCATCATTTAAGCAGACGGTGAACCAGATGATGTAGCATTTTTTATTGATGATTAATGAAGACCATTTTTACCATTTTCCTACTTGTATAGGCTATCGTTGATTTGCTATATTCAAGTTGGTGATTTGCAGAACAACTTTGAGTGGCCAATTGTTTCTTTTGATTTGCCGGCTAGCTACATATGCAAGTATCCGCATCGAAGCGCTCACAACAAGTTCCAACCCTATAGCATCATTCCTGGTCATTGTTTCAAAAAAAAAGGTGATATTGTGACTGGTTGGTGGCTTGGAGGTAGCTCAGGAGCCATGGGTATTGCTATGGCCCTTTCAAGTGGGAGCGATTTGTAGCTGACAGGAGTGGCCGAACCAAATGGTAGGTGAATCATTTGTTTGTCACTGCATGAACTTGTCATGTCGCACTGTTGGCTGTGAACAATCCCCGAGTGCTGTCCAGCAAGTGAGAACTCAGCGATCTCACAAAAACTCTGTTCGGTCATATGGACCAAGGCCCTGGTCACATCACAAGTACAGGTTGGTTGCTATAGTTGCTATTGATCCATCCCATCCCCAGCAATGCTAGTGCCAGCCATGAGGGGCCCAGGAGAATCACCACAGCATGCCATTTTTCCCCAACGCGGGGGCCAGGAGCAACGAGCGCGATTGGCACCTCGCATGGATTGGATGGGGCCAGGGGAAGCAGCTGCATCAACAGGTCGTCGTTTGCTTGGCATGTAGGTAACATGCGTTGTATGCAGCATAGGTAGTTAGCATATAGGCAGTATAAAAGTGAAGTAAAGGCAACCTGTAGCATGTAGTGGGTATAAAGAATATATATATATATGTATATTTCTATAGATTTGTATTATTAGGCGGTGAAGAACCTAAATGCGTAGCATGCGTAGCTTTTATAACTCCTGTTGTGTAGGCAGCATCGAAAGATTACCAATAGTACCTAAAGATGATGTAGGAGCATGATGTACCTGCGTCCTACCGGGAGTGCGCCCGAACCTCGGTAGGAATCATGCCATGGGCAAAGCGTGGGAGTCCGGCGACTTGGCTCCTTCATTCGTATGGTACGCCTATGCATTTCCACATGTAAGTTGAATGCAACTGCAATATTGTGACATTGTTTGTATCCAAATGTACTAAAAGTCTTGCATGTGTTTATTTACATACACATTCATTTATGTGAGGAACTGTATATAGAGCGTCTTCTCTGTGGGCCCGTGCTCACAGAAACATTTTAATGTTTGCATGGAAGTCTTTTTTCGGCTCAGTTCGATCAGCCCCACGCTTGTACCTGCGTCGTTTTTTGCCGATTCGCAGGGTTTGTCACGGATGATGCGGAATTTGATGCTTCCTTGGTTGGTCGCTGTCGCCCTGAGCGGTGCAGCTTTTCAATACTGGCGTCAAGTTCGGTCGACAGGAAGCACTGACAAATACAAACAATTGCGGGAAACACACCAAAACGCAAGCATCAAATATGTCACCAAAAATTTCACCTTTCCTCCTATCGTGAATATTCCGGAAAAAGCGTACATTCAAGAAATTTGGGTCAAAACTGCCGAGCTACCGAAAATTACGATCTCAAAGACCCTACAATTTTCCATTGTCAGTGGAGTTCCGGTATTTGGTAGCGGTAGAGATGGTAGTTACATGGCTTTGTTCACTGAAGGAAGCCGCGACGAGTTATGGTCTGGATTTCAGCCAGCAGCATGGAAGAATTTGAGTAAGGAGGTTTTTTTCTGCGATGGACCCTCCAGAAGACATCGGTCGCGCATGACAATTCGTGGAAGTGTGTTAATATGCCCCTGGCCTCGTGAAAAATCGGAGCTCAGATCTTTCCACGTCCATGTGGAGCATGGAGCGAAGTATCTTGGCAGGGTCGTGGCATCTCATGATCCAAAGTTTGTCAAACAGTACCAGACTATGGCATGTGTGCGAGATTTATATGAACCGCTGAAGGAATCCAGGCGTAACGGAGTGTTCAAAGAGTTGATCCAATGGATGGAGTGGTCTTTGATGAATGGGGTTGGGCATATCCTGGTCTACACATTTGGTTGCCCTGACGCTCTTGAAGAGACCCTATTGACACCATACTTGGCAGCAGGTGTGGCCACCATAGTTCATTACGACAATTCTCCAAAACATCCTCGGACCCGACATGGGTACTTAATCAACGATTGTTTGTTTCGGGCCAGGAATCATGCACAATGGCTGATGCCTGTCATCGACGTTGACGAGTATCTGTATGTTCGGGGTGGGCTTGCGCATGCCTTCAAGCAAGGAGTCTTCGGGAACTTGGAACAGGTTCATAGCCTGACCTTCAAAAGAAAGCGATTTGCAAAGGCGGCCATCAATCAGCTGGACATTTCATCAACCCGCTACGATGAGGAAGATTCGAAAGGCTGGTGGAATCCGAAGCAAGTCGTTCATGTTGACTCGGTGTATAGGGTGTCAACTCATGGAACCGAAGTATTTGATAAGAAAAAAGCTGCTATTAAGGTCGATCCGGAGATTGCAGTCATCCACCACTACAGAAATTCTTACAAGAAAACTGGTGATGAGACTGCAAATGCAACAGATACGAAGCTCCTTGCCGATGTTGCTCCCTTGACCGAAGCCATTCGGCACCGTTTTGGACTTCAAGATTCACAAGAAGTGCAGAAGTTCTTGGAAAAATTAGCGCAGGCACGTGTAGCTCCTCAACGGCGGAAAAAAACCTGCGAGAGAATGGGGAAACCCTTCCGCCCCCCTCCGGGCCCTCCCACAGTAGAGGCTGCTCCATTGCAGAGCACTGTACGCGCATCATGCGCATTCTGTTTCTTTTGGCCCTTGGCTTTGTTTGCAGAGTTGCTCCGATGATGTTGTTGTTCCCAGTGCACTGCAGCCAGACGAGGACCCTTCATCTTTGCAGCTGCTGGTAAAGGCGGCGGGCTTTAAGATGTTTTAAGCGGTTTTAAGTGTCCAGATCAAAATCTCGAGCTTCAGAGGCATGTTTCACTACCACAAAGACAGCTCTAGGTAGGCTTTCTTGATTGATCAATTGTGAGCTCTTAGATTGTTCGCAGCGAACTCAAAAGTTCAGCTTCGTAGTGACCGTGCTGCCGAAGCTTGCTGAAGTTGATATTCCAGTCACATTAGTTTGAGCTCTGACAAAGGCATCCGAGCAAAAACATGCTGCCTCATTCAGGTGGGGGCTGTGGGACAATACAGCAGCACAATCCAACACATTGCTTGAATATGGTTTAGACATATTTAAACGTTCTTGAAGGATCATGCCTCTAAAGATGTACTTGTTCGGTATGTTGCGGGTTTGCTTAGAGCTTGGGAGAGAATGTGACAGATATGCTGAGTCACCCAGTGATCAACAGGCGGAATGCTAGATGAACAGAGAAGAAGAACCACTAAAATCACAAGAGGAGGAAACACAAACAAAAACGCTGACCAAGGAGGTCGCTGAGCGGCCAATCAGACTATCATATTCGATTAGGCGAAGCAAAAGAACTTCATTAGAGACATTTAAGGTGCACTAAAGATTGCTGATTGATGGGTGTTTTATTCACAGGATTTCCCATCGGGATTTTTCTACTGATTCTTGCTCAGAAAAGACCACCAGATATGTATGGATTGCCGGCCGAGAGCTCCCATTGCATACCTTTTTTTGGGACGGGTTGAATCCACCCAGCGTCAATGTAGTGCACGGGGAAGTGGCTCCAAATCAATTAGACGAATGGTAGGGATAATAGGAAATGATGGGCTGTTGTTTGGAAGTGGGGCCAGGATCCAGGGGTGCCCAGTGCTAGCCCTTTCAAGGGGCAGCGAGACCAGGAGCTTCCAGGAAGGTTTTACCCAAATGCCAGAATGATAATGGTCAATGTGGTAATGATACCCCCAGTCCTTGCCCTGTGCTTGGACTTTGTCAGGACGACTTTGGTGTCATGCGGGCGATCATTGACCCCAGGTGTGACCATCATTAGGCACAATTCAGTACCATCACGCATGGTCAGCACCATTCTCAACCATACGTTTTTCACGAATTCCTCGTGATCCGTAATCATCAATACTTTCTCAAAAGCGAGTGCTGCATATCCAAAATGATTGCAAACATGCACGACAGTGCACCATAAACTCTGGTTGTTACTTTGCTTGACATTTTTGTTTTCCCTAGTAATCATTAACACATGGTTGGTTGACTATATAATATGTTTCATGATTCATAGGGGTTGAAATCACCCACCAAATATTTCCTATATCACGTGCACATACTTCCTTTTTCATATTTCATAGGGGTTGAAATCACCCCATCACATATGTATTGCACACGATGTTTCCATACTTCCTACCTCATGGTGCCAGATATCAGCGTCGCGTCATTTGTTTGTTTATTATTGACCATCCATTTTTGGGTGGTTCATCTAGTGGTTTCTTCCCTGCATCATCAACCATCACTTGATCAGCTGATTGATTCATCACCACTTTATGATGATTGAATGAAGCTAATGATTGGGATCATCCCATTAATTCATGTTAAGGAAGGAATTAATTAGCGAATGAATTCACGAACTGGTCAACCAATCTTATACTGATTAATTGCTGGTTATCCCCATTGATCACCGGTTAGTTACTAAATTAGCTATATCATTAACATCACTTATGATGATTTATGCATCAATCAATCACCCGTTGATTGTTGATGATGGTTGTTCATCCCCATTATCAACAACTAAGGGTTGATGATAGTTCACATTTCTCGAAGCAGATGATCAACCATTAACCATTAAGTGACCATGATGATTACTGATTGTGAAGATCAATTCACTATTAGTTAATCATTTTCCATTAGATAACTATTGATCAACCATGATGAACCGCTGATCTTATAACCAGTCTTGACTACGTATGTAATGACCATTAGCACTCAGTGAACCAAACAGCAAACCATCAGCCACTAGTGGGTAGCAACCATCAACAATCAGTTAACTCAGTTAACCTGCTCACTCATTGGCCATCATTAAACAACTATGATATACTACGATTAATCACCATGAACCATCATCAACCATCATGGTTTTCCACTATTGGCCATCATTTGTTTATTATTGACCATCCATCTTTGGCTGGCTCACTTGTGGTTATTAACCATTGAGTATTCACTATCAATCAGCATCACTGAGTTTACCCGCTAAACCATTAAGCATCAGTAACAAACCATAATCAACCGTCGGCAAGGAACCATTCCAAACTATGAACGATAACAGCCAGAATATCAACCATGAGCCATAACCATCATCATTTGCTATATTAAACCATAACTATTAATTAAGCACAACCATCGTCATTAACCATCATCATCCACAACTATCCAATATTAACCGTCATTAACCAGTGATTAACCACCATTAGCCATCATCAAACTATTAACCACCAACCAGTAAACCTAGGGTTTCGTCATGGCTATCCATTGTTTAGCAGTGATGAACCCTCCTGAACCACTAGCTCATTAGCCATGAACCATAAACCACAACTGGTCAGCCTCCCAACCTCCCGAACCCAGGTCAGCAGTCAGGAGGTGCACGTGAGCCTTGAGCTGCAGAAACTCAGTAAGGCGCGCCGTTGTTCGGTGTCGCTCAGACTCCCCTGAGATGAAAAATCCGACGAGGGACCCGGGCCCCCAGGATAGCTAAGTTGGTTTATTTGACTAAGGTAAGTTAGTTCTCCAAGGTAAAAATTAGGCAAATGGTAGGTATAACCCTAGTTAAAAGGCTTGCAGACCAAGTTGCAACAACCCGCCTTGCGCTACCAGGGCTGTGAGTCACCTGGCAGGCTGAACAAGAGGAGCAGAAACGGATGGTTGAGGAACGTCAAGGTCTTCAACGAGAGCTGGAGGCACGGTGCAGCATGGTGATCGCTGCCTCGCCGTTGAGAGATCGGTGCAGCCATGAGGCCCAACAGGATGACTTCAAGACATGCTGTTTCTCGAGCCATGGGCTACCCTGAAATTATCCAGGTTATAAACGATGGTAATGAGCCATATCTGAAAAATGTAAATATCTATATGTATGTATATATGTACGCTTATTTATTTATGTATTTATTTACATGGATTTATTCACTTTTTCATCTACATCAACATTATAACATTATCAACTCTTCAAAGTGATAAACCATCAATTGTTTGGCCCAATTTTGGGAAACCACCATCCAGTCGCACGTAGCACTTCGTAGCCCCCTAGTCCTAAGGGCGTCATGACAAGTCCGAGGCCCAAGTGGCCAAGAATCACTTCGAAGCGTCTCGCAAGGCCAGGACGCTGCACGGGTTGCGTGGCCTATAGATCTTGATTGCTTCAACTTGCTTGGCATCACCTTGGGCAAAGTTGGAGATCCCCAGATTCTCCGTTCTCACCATGCAAATTGGTCCAAACATGTCAAAACCCCTAGGAAAACCATGGTTGTGCCCAAGTTTCTATGGCATTTCCCTAGGTTCTGCTAGGAACCCCCCCTGGGTTTTTTATTGGGTGCCACCAGGGTTCCAGCAACCGGCCAGGCGGCACAGCTCCAGCGAGAGATCCACCAAGTGCCAAGCGAGGTGTGGCAAGTTGGAAGGTTCCGACCAACCCACAGATTTGGTGGCTTGATGAGGTTGGCAGTTTCAATATGTTTCAATTACATTCTCTCCCATTTTATGTGAGCCGCAACTTCAAGTCGCACCCAAAGATGGATGGTCAAAAATCAACATGGCTAATGATGGCTTTTTTGCGGCTTGGCACATGGTCCCCAGCGTTCCTGGGAGGTACAAATGGTCTGACTTAGTCGTACCAAGGGTCTTGGATTGATGGCGCTGGAAAAAATGGTTCATGGTGGTTCATGATGCTTAAGATAAATGGTTAAGATGAATGGTTAAGTGATTAATTGCTCACAGTTCATGATGGTGAATGATGCTGATGATACCTTGAAGCTTAGTGATGGTTAGTTGATGACGGCTACTGGTTTAAGAGCTGGTTGTAGCTGCTTAAGTGATTGTTGATGGCTAATAGCCACTAGTGGGTGATGGTCACCTGTTGGTGAACTGGTTGTCACTGGTAGTAAGATACGTAGGTAGCGAATATCTATAAAATGAATGATTGCTCATGATGGTTAGTCAATAGTCACTTAATGGCTGATGGTTCGTAGTGGATTGATTCCCAATATTTCCCAATAATCAGCCATGATCATGATCGCAATGATCCTCAATGAGTGGGAGCTCCCGAAATCCACAAGATTCACTATCCGCACTATCCACTTTTGGAAGGATATCGCCAGTGATGAATGGGAATGTTAAGTTGGACACCGCCATGATCTTGGTGGACCACATGGCGAGTGGTAAATCCAAGACCCCGGCAGAGACGCCGCCATGTCCACGACGATTGGATCAAAGTTGCTCTCAGAGGTTCTCGTCAACTAGCTTTGTTTACTCGGTTTAAGGGTACCCTATAAATTCCAAAAATGATTTGGAGAACCACCTATTCTTACTAGGAATGGTTTTATAGGGGATTAAAACGGTTAAGTAATATCAGTAACAGGGGATACCAACAATAAGAGCAGTAATTAGTAATATGCGTGTTTCTCAAGTCATGGGGGTTACCCTCAAATCACCCAGTTGATTAACCGTTTATAGCAATAATGCAATAAACTAACAATTTTTTGGGTCTCCTATTTTGAGAAACCATTGTATGCAAGGGATGTGTGCGTGTTGACTGGCGTTGTGTCAGTCATGACATTGGTAGTGTAAATGTTACACCGGAAAATGCATGTACCTGTCAACATGCGTGCAGGCTGATTTCTAGTGTTATATGGTGTTGTTTTTTGAACATATATGTATAAATATGCATGCGTGTGTGTGTGTGTGTGTGT
>VSDK01027359.1:0-35037 GCA_009767595.1 Symbiodinium kawagutii
GAGGAGAACAGAAAGGGAAGAACAGAACAGAGAGAACAGAACAGAACCGAAAATTGACATTCTTGAAGCATTGTGGTTAAGATTTCCCGGGGTAATGGTTTTGATCGCAAATCCCAATGTCAAATGTGAAATAACATGAAATCTTAAATTGGTCACATAATAGAAATATCATTGTTAAAATTTCCCGGGCCAATGGTTTTGATCGCAAAGCCCAATGTCAAATGTGAATCATATGCATAAATGTGTCGTAGTAGTAGTAGTAGTAGTAGTAGTAGCAGTAGTAGTAGTAGTAGTAGTAGTAGTAGTAGTAGTAGTAGTAGTAGTAGTAGTTGAGCGAGAGCTCTTTGGCAGCTTTACTATTGGCGATAAGTTGAACAAAGCCTACCGGGAAATGAACATGCAGCTTGTTCCACGGCAGAGTGCTGACGCGGAGTTTATCGACTGAAGCTCCTGGGGTGACAATGGATAAGAAACAATCAGTCTTCTTGTCTGCAAACGAATGTAGTTCCTTGCAATCTCTGTGTGAGTCCTGAAAACCACGAAGGGTTTCACTGCGGAGGCATTGTTGCCAGTACTTCACGGATCGGAAGGGGAGCCATTGTCGATTGTGCGCCTGCATCAACCGATGGTTCTCGGGAACTTGGGAAAAGAGACTGGACAGGAATGTCGCTGCGCTTTTAATGGTGAGATCGACTGCTTGTTGAAGGAGGGTCGGGAGAGAAGTTCCGATCTTATCGAAGCTGGTTTCCTGCCCTAGTGCCTGTAGAGCCGTCCGAAAAATGTGCATTCTGTAATAGATCCCAAAGAACTAACAGTCACCACGAATACTGGCTAATTGCCAACGAATACAGGCTAGTGGCCAACTGTCGCCTAAGCTCGCCAGATGACCTAGGTCTACAATCACTTTAGAGGGGCGACTGTGGGCTGGTTGGCCCATAGCATCGTCTTCATTGGCCTCCACCTCTGGTGAAAGCGAGTAATACTTGCGACTACGGCTTTTCGCGCTCGATCCATAGCCTTCTGATCATCACATTCAATGACTGGTTCATCGTCACCCTGAGGAGGAGAGGGTAAATTAGGTGCACGCTGTGATACTTCCTCGTCAGACGATTGGACATTAACGACAGGCATTTTGTTGGACGAGCGGCTGGGCGAACGGGGCGGGGGAGTGCGAGATCGTGGTCTCCACATGCGCTCTGCAGAAGCAGGTTCTTGCCGGATGGTTTGGCGTTGGCGACTGGCCTATTTATGCATTTGGTGCGGCAGGATTTGGGGTTCAATGTTGCGCCACAGGACCTGAGGCCATGAAGCTATTGAGGCCCGGTGCAGGGGCTCCGCCCGCCAGCTGTCGAAAAAATGTTTTTTGCCAAGTGACCATGCAACGTGTGACTGGCCTTCGTTGCTTGATATCTGTTTGTTCCAGAACTGGTGATAAAGTGACCAACCAGTGGCGGTAGGAATAACTATCCACTCTGGGGTTCTGGAGTTGTCTCGCCCGTATGCCCATAGAAGATGTCCTTTCTCATGCTGTCGTGGGTAATATCTACTCTGATCAGGCCACACGTGGTTATGTCTATGAGCCATCTCATAGAAATCAGCTAACATCAGGTGATAGCGCTCAGTTGTGTACTTGAGGGGGGCAACTTCGGGTGTTCCAGTTTTAGGTTTAGTGAAACAAAAATACAAGCCAAACGCTAGGGGAAGGTGGTCGCCACCTATTTGATCGCCTTGCATTAAGTGGTTGGTAGCCTGTGGTGCAAAGGCAGTGGGGTCGACTTCTCCATATGCATCGAGGAGCTGGTGGCGATTTGATCTAATGAAACTGACACCATGAACAAGAGTGCTGAGCACTTGCATGACTCCAGGTAGACCTCTCATGTCGAGTGGGGCAATCATTGTTGTGATAGCTTAGGCACGTGTGAGGCCAACACATGCTCTGGTATAGGCTTCAATGTGATCTTCTCGGTCACCATCATGGCTACTGCTCAGGAAATTAACACTTGTTTGGAAGCAAAGACCCGTGTGGCAGGTAGCCCCTGCAAGTGTCACTACTGTGTCCACCCGCAGAGGAACGTCACATCCATTGGGCTTGCGAGGCACTGGTTGAGCGCCGTGAAAATTACTTTTTAGCCCCGACTGGTTGGTAAGCGCCAAGAATTGAAATCCTGGGTGTCATGTGGTGGGAGTTTCTCATGCTGGGTCATCACTGCCTTCCATACCTGGCGACTTGCTTCCGGGAGGATGACACTATCATGTTCTTGTGGGTCAGTCCAAGTGCGATCACCTTTGACAGATTTGTCGTGGTCCCAATGTATAGACCTGAAGCCCGTTGGTTGCTCATAATTTTGCCGTCGAGTCCCTGTGCCAATGCAGTACCCGTGGTCTGAATCTCTGCAGAGCATCGGGTATTGCGCCGCGATGACTGGTTCATAAACTTGCTGAGGGACCCGAGAACTTGTAGGCAAGATTAAGGACCAATGATGGCCACCAGGTCGGACACTGATAGCATTTTTTTCTTCCGCGAGGATGCCGCTTGTGCACTGGTGGCAGCGGTCAAAGGTGACAACAAAATGAAACTCGAAAATCCCAATCCATGAGAGTGCATTAACTAGCCTAGAAGGAGACTACGAGAAACTGTACAAAGTCGGCAAACGAAGTTAGAGAGCGATCTCAATTGTATTTATTAGTGATACCAGCAAACCTTTGTGATGAAAGCCAGAGAAGAAATCGCAATGCAGTCACCTGAAAGCTAAGAACACATTGCATCGAATGCACTAGGGCCTCAAACCAGCCAGAAGAGGCACGCTTGCCAAATGATGCATCTCAAAGAAATCGTTGCCAAAAGACCCTGCTCTCGAAACGGTGTAGAATATTGCAACGTGTAAAAAGCCGAGAAAGAAGGCGTAGAAAGATAGCAAAGACAATTATCGCAATGCTTCATTAGCAAGAAAGGCCAAATTAAAAATGACCATGCTGGTGAGAAGACCGAGTGACGGGAAGCAGCGTTAAGCCCCGTGCCAGAAGGACGAAAGGCAAACACAAAGCGAAAGCCAAACGTCCTTCAAGGCACCGAGCTTGTCGAGCTGCCGCCAAAGTCGAAAAAGGAAGCTGTATTGCCAAGGTAGACTGAAACTTATGATTGCTAGGGAATAGAACGCCTGTATGGAAGAGATTGCAAAGAAGTCACTGCGCAGGGCCTCCGCAGATGCCGCTTCAAAATCGGCAGCATGAACTTGTTCCAAGAAAGATTCAGCTTGGAACTGGGGAAAGGGTCGTGGCGGCTGGTGTCGAACAGTGACATCTGCAGAGTCGTTTGCCGAGGGTGGGCAAGATTTATTTCGATCTTGGCATTGACGATCGTTTTTACGACACTTAATGCATGCAAGTAAGGAAGTGTGATGAACCCAGTTGAGCAGGCTTGGTCAGTTGCCGGTGTGCGTAGAAGAACCGGAGTTGGCAGGGCCAACCTGCCTTCTGCAACTTTAAGTACCCGGGTTAGCTTCTTTGGTGCGATCAGTGTTTTTGGACACAGAACGATTTTGGAGAATATGCGCAGGTGATGTCAGTGCCAGCTTCTTGGCGGCGTTTCACGTAGTTGAACGAAGCAAACGTGGCGACCATTAATAATTTCTTCCCAGAAGTCCTGATACTGGAAACGACGATAGCCTGCACTGGGTCCTGCTCCTTGAAATGTGGGATGATTGTCAGGCAGGCACTGGAACAAGGTGGCAACCGCTTGGGCCATGCTTGTCATCTGTGCTTTTAGCAAGGTCCATTTGAGTGCTTGCAATTCTGTAAGCACTTTACTAAAAGAGCCAGTAGTGAGCAGGGACTCTACTAAATGTGTCTTGACAAATGCACTTTATCTTTTGGCAAAGGGACTGATATTGATTTGCAGCCTAGCCAGAGGCCAGTCGACATTAATGAGACCCTTAAGCAAGATTGGCTGCTCGAGAGTACAAAGGCCTTGGCTGGTAATAGTGCCTCAGCTGCCAGTGAGAGCGCTGACAAGGTGGCATACGTTGCCTTGGCCGCCGCTGCATACTGTAGGACGCAGTTTGGGGCTCTTGCGCCGGAGTGGGGGGAACCCACTTGTCTGCGGCAGGCGGGGAAGTACGGGCTTTGGCTGCAGAAGAAACGGCCTGGCCTGTGTCTGCCGTGGTGCGTTTTCATCAGACCCGTGCTGCCGTTGTTGTTCTTGGTCTGCTGACCATTGAGGGACATGTTCTGTGAGGCGGCGGCCTGCTCGTTGAGTGATGTCTATATGGCTGGCATGGAGAGGAATGAGGCGCCAGGAGTTGAAAAAGTGGATATTTTTGTATTGACCACCACTCTCCCCTCGGATGGGTATTTTGTTGGTCCAGCCAGATATCATATTGCTGGTTCCACAGCCACCACTTGCTCGGCGACGCCGGTACTACGATCCACTGGGGGCTTCGAGTATTGTCCGTGCTATATGCCCATACTAAGGGAGACTCGATTCCTCCTGGGTAGAATTCCTTTTGCTTTGGCCACTGATAAGATGTTTGTGCAATATTACGGGCCAGGGCAAGCATGAGATGCAGGCGGTCGGTGCGGGTGATGCTTTGCCCTCGATGCTTGACTTTATATGTGACAGCCAGCGCGAATGGGAAAGGGGATCTTCTATAATGGCTGAGGTAATACCCTGTCAGATGGCTCTGCATGTCATCTAACGAGAGGACCACTTGGTCCATACCCCCTTTTGCGTGAAAGAACCGATCGTATTTGGATTTGAGGAGCGCCACGCCATACATGAGAGTAGCCAGCACTGTGACGCAGCCAGGTAAGCCGCGCATGTCCAACGGACTAACTACAGTAGTGACTGTTTGTGCTCGTGTAAATCCTACTGTTGCCCTGGTGTAAGCTTCGCGATTGGCGAGTTCTGAGTAGTCCGGTTGCCCGCTCAAGAAACTGACACCTGTTTGAAAGACGAGTGCATGGTAGCAGGTGGCTCCTGCAAGTGTGACCACGGTATCAACTTTGAACGGCGCAGGCTTTCGAGAGGGCAAGAGAGGAGTAGGCGCATCAGCAAGATAACCCTTGAGCCCTCCTATGTTGGTGAGAGCGAGAAGGCCCGTATGAGCTCCAACAGCATTGGGATCGTACGCAGGGATGTGTGTGGTAAACTTCATGACCTCTTTCCACACTCGTTGTGCTACCACTTCATTGATTTTTTCTTTGTCTGATTTAACTGGAGCAGGGCTGACCTCGTGGTCCCAATGGAAATAACGAAACCCAGTAGGTACAGTATAGTCTGTTCGACGGGTACCTGTGCCGAGGCGCCATTGCCCTGGCCAAAGGAGCAAAGCATGGGGTATTGAATTGCTATGACCGGTTCATAAATGGGCGCTAGAACTCGCGAGCTAGTGGGCAGAATGAGCGACCAATGGTGACACCCTTCAAGGCCGCTGGCATTAAGGGAGTCCGTTGCAAGCAGAAATTGCAAGGGAGAGCCTGGCATAGCAGCTAATATTCCCAGGACTAGTAAGACTCCCAAAAGGCTAGTTGTGTCAGCATACTGAAGGAGAGGTTCGTACTGAATCGACCACAACAAGGACCAGTACGCTTGAAGGGGTAGATCGGTGCCGTGGGGTTTGGCTAATGCTAGGTCGACTTCAGATTGATTCCAGCCTTGGTCAGCAGGACACGCCGCTCTCACAGTAGAGTCAGCACCGTTGTCAGCAACAATGATTGGTGAAGGAGGCGCTGAAGTAGTTGCTAGCGGGGCCCCGGCGCCCGTGCCAACAGGCATGCTTTGTTGCGGAATGGAAGGCAAATGACGTACACCCTGAGAAGGGGCAACGGAGAAGGAGCTAGGCAGAAGGCGAGTGGGGCTGTCGGTCTTCCAAGGACGGGTCAACTTTGTGTGCTGAACAGCAGATGCCTGGCGAAAGACCAGGTCAAGATTCCGTTCTTTGCTGGGCTCTGTGCCCTTCACAAGTGTCAAGGCAAGGGTAGCTGGGGTCACCCAACGGTGGTGCCCTCTGAGGCCAATACGTGATTCATTAATACGATCACGCACCGTCTCAGCATCAACACCAGCTGCCAGACCCCCTTGACTCTGCTTATCATCCCCCGTCAACACATGGAGACAATTGTTTGGGGTAAGTGACTGTGCATACGTGCCCTTGTGTTCACCTAGCTGCTGCGCTTCCTCTAACACAAGTAAATTGCAGGTTCTCAGGTGGGCAGCGATCACTGGATAAGGGCACTGATAGCATTAACTAGGTAACGTCCGCTCTCACTCGGCTTACGTGTCGACTTCCGGGTCATCTCATCTATCGTCTCTCATCCTGTTCCCGTTATTGCAAGTGATATGTGATCCTCTATCAATGTGTCTGCCGCGTACTCCTGTATGCGTCAATAAAGTGACATAGGCACACTTGCATCATGCTGCAGTTTGCATTTTGCATCATTGCACATCTTGAAGAAGAGTTGCGCTCTCAATCACAACCGCACTGAATCAATATCCAAAGGACCAAGCGCCTAAATGAAAAAACAGCTTACCAACCATAGGACCATTAACTTCTCAAACTTCCCCTCATTCATCTTACGTGTCACACTTGATGTCTGAGACATGTGGAAAGATTCTGTCTCAAAGGCAATTTCGCTCAATGTTACAGCACTGCAGTGATAGAAGGTGGCACTAATGTATCAAGAGTTTGCTGGACAGATGCACTTCCGCTCACTTATCTGACGTGTCAATGTTCCAGACGTTAGCGTCTTGCAATATCATCTTTCCATCCCACGCTATGAGGCCATTTTTCTTCCACATACAACGAAGCTCATTGTCATTGCAGTGCAGGTAGAAAGAGGTCGCAACAAGATGCACCTCCGCAGAGCGACAGAGTTGGCTCTGTGTGTCTCGCGTCTTTGCATTTGTAGCAAGTGTGCAAAATGCAGCTATTCTTTAAAGCTCTGTTCGTTTTGGTACGCCTTAAGGGCACTTGCCGTTGGGCTGCTACGTTGCTGGGGTTTGAGAGAATAGCTCGAATTGGTGAAGTGCTGGCTGCTATTTGCGGTGATCTGTTGCTTCGTTCAGATTTACTTGAAGATGCGAGTGGGGTGAATTTTTTGAAGATTTGCGAACCTAAAACTCGCTTTTGCCACTCGGCGGCGTCATCTGTGACTCCGCTCAATTTGGTGAAGTGGAATTGCTATCCGTTGATTGGTTGTTATGTTTCCATTAGACGCGTCCTGTGACGTTACACCGCAGATGCCTCTGACCATTCGAGAGAAGGTTGAATCCACATTGCAACCAAGATGCCCAACAGTCAGGCGGACCGAAGAGGCCCAACCGTCTGGTTACTCACAATGTAAGAGGCAAGTTGCGAAACATTTTGTTGGGTTGAGATTATATAATCTTGTCTTGGTTCTTTGGTGGCTGTTCTTGTTTGGTTTGTTTGGTAGCTGGTTGGCTGGTTTTGTTTGCTTGGTTTGTTTTTACGGTTATCTTCTCTTCTAATGGGTGATCTTATGTGTCTGCAGTCTTTCTGGACACAAAGTGACCTGCATTTCGTGTGCAACAGGCACTACCGGGGAAAAAAAATATATTGGGCTGAGGTCATATTCCAACCTGCAAGCTAGCATTCCTGGTGACCGAAAAGCGATTTGACCTGGAATCCTGGCTGGAATGGCTCTAGGTGGCCGCTGGTGGTGGTTGGGTTCTTTATTGATCAAACGCAGACAAGGTTGGAATTAAACACCATCAAAAAGTAAAACTAAACATGAAATCAACGTCAGCTCCAAAACAAATTGGAAAAGGCATCCAAAATGTGCCTCAAGCTTTAGAAGAATTGTTTCTAAACGCACATATTCTTGGCCCCCGAGTTCGACCCAAAACGGAGAGAAAATGGGGGCCAAAAAGCGCGCCCACTTGGTAAAGACATTGAGCTGTCAGGACGCATTAGCAACGTTAGCGTATTTAAGAGATTTTATGAAGCGAAGCTGAAGAGCGCAACCGAATTTTAAAAAAAATAAGGTATGTTTTCGCGTCGTGGCAGTTTTCATAGTTTGACGTCTCTGGCTAATTAGATTGTGACTTACACATTTTTGGTGGGTGATCCATAACTGCAGCGAACAAAGATAAGTTGGAAGCCAAATGATGACTGATGATGCCGTGGACGTCGACGCGTGAGCCGAGTCACATAGTCAAGGTCACCAGTGTCTCAATTGACCTCAATGTTCTTTTTGGTTTTTTGGTGCGGGGTGGTCCGTTCTTGGTTCTTCTGTTTTCTTCTGGTTTGGCTTGGTTTCCCCCTCTTGGTTATGATCACTAGCGCTTCTTCTTTTCACTTCGCAGTGTGTACTTGTGACCGAGGCACCGCGCCACAACGGCACGACCCCACGCCAAAAAAAAAAAAATATTGGTGCGTGATCCACATGCGGAAAAACACCGAAAAACACTTGCCAATCCCCCTTGTCACCAAAGGATTGACAAAAAACATCGAGAAAGTTTGCGGTTCCAGCTTCGCAAAACCTTGACAACGAAAGGCTTTTGCGCGCTCGTGACCTTGTTGTCGTTGTCGTTGTAGTTTTCGTTCTGGTTGTGGTTCTTGTAGTGATTGTTGTTGTTGTTGTTGTTGTTGTTGTTGTTGTTGTTGTTGTTGTTGTTGTTGTTGTGGTGGTTGTTGTTGTTGTTGTGGTTGTTGTTGTGGTTGTTGTTGTTGTTGTTGTTGTTGTTGTTGTTGTTGTTGTTGTTGTGGTTGTTGGGGTTGTTGTTGTTGTGGTTGTTCTGGTTGTTGTAATTGTTTTGGTTGCTGTGGTTGTTGTGATTGTTTTTGTTGTTGTTGTTGTTGTTGCTGCTGGTTTTCATGTCCTGTTTGTTTCTGTCGACTGTTCTTTGTTCCCATTTCATTTGTTCGGTGAAATCTTTAGGCCCTTGATGCCGAAAATTGTGCGTGTGTCAGACAAATTTCCTTCTAACATGTAAGAACGCTTAGCGAAAATGTCGCGCAAGAACGTTTCCACAAACGTGTCCCACCAGGCTCTCCCACAAGAGGGTTCCACAAGAGTGCACATACAGTAGTGCCACGCAAAAATGTTTTGCAAAAAATGTTCCCAGGACATTGTCATCCCAAAAGTGTTCAGATGGTCCCAAAGGTCGCCAAGGTGCCAGTGTTCTCACAACAGGATCCTGCCAAGACTGTTTTACTCGACCATTAAATTTGGAATTGTTGACTTTTTAAACATTTTTTATCTGCCATTTTGGCCAATGAAAATATGCAGGGATGAAGCAAGCGACCGCAAGGAACATGTGTCGAGCAACCCCAGAAACACATCATCAATTGGCAATCTACACATGGGCAAGAAACACAGACGTGATGTCTGGGTTCGTATCAGCGCGTAAGAGCACGAGGCAAGCCGCAAATGCGCAGTAAAGTGTAAACAGTGCACCCATGAGAGGCCGGTGACGTAGAATGAGAGACCACCATTTGATGACAAGGAACAAGAGAAGGGAACGAATGAAAGCGGCCTACAGCGGGCACAACTTCCACATTCGAAGTTCGCGCGCGGCGGGCAAACAGTTGATCAATGGGGTGCTGGGAGTTTTGTTGAAACCGACTATGGCTTTATACCTTACCAATTACCCTAGAACTACCTTACCTATCAAATTGATTTTGCCTGCAAAAACGGTGATAATAGCACAACCACACAAGTTCCGAGTGAACTGCAAACATTCACGGCAACAAGGACGTGAAAAAACCAAAAACAATTCTATTGTACATCACCGCAATCATTCCCACGTCACACTTTAGCAAAAGGATTACACACGAGATTTGATGTTTTGCAATTTTTCCAGCTGTTCGGTTTTGGCTTGTTGGTTTTGGTGTTTTTGTTGTTGCTGGTGTTGCATGCTGTTGATGCTGGCATGGCAATCTTCATTTTCGGTGATCCAATTTGCTGGTGGCAGAATTGCCGTGTTTAGAGATCGTTTGAACACCATGAATTCAATGTCACCCGCGCATTTCCACGCAGTAAAATCTAAAATCTACATAAATCTGCCAGATGTATAAAAAGTGGATGAAGAGTTCACACTTAGGTTCGCAATTCCAGAAACGACTGCTTTTGGCACCAACTGACTGGCAAGACGCCACGCCGTTCACCCGGATCCTTTGCAAATGAGGGTGGCCAAACTGTCGGCCCATTTGGGCACAGGTAAAGTAGGACCAACATCCAAATTTTTCACATGGAACTTGTCCGAAAAAAAAATGAAACACCCGAACTTGTTACCAACGCTTTGTATGGATGCTGCCGGCCTGCAGAAAAATCATGCCGCGACAGACATTCCATCGCTTCTTCTCGCACACGTTGGCACCACTGAAAATGAAAATACCTTGAGCGTGATTGGGAACCCGTGGTCAAAAAATTGGTAAACAGCGAGGTACATTTTTATGCACAAGTGCACACCAAGATGAATGAAAACGTGCCTGAGTGACCGAGTTGATAGGGGAAATCTGTTCATCATCCGGTTGGCGGTGTAGTGGCATTGAAGGACAAAAATTCGGGTTGTCCATGAAATCACAGCACATGTGCGGTTTAAATGGTTGGTTGCAGGGTATGATTCGGAATTTTCACGCCACAAATGTTTTTTTTAAATCATGGATGCTATCAAAATGTGAAAAAATTTGTCGCTGGCAAGAAGTGGCAGGTGTTGCACTGATTGTTTGTGTCAAATTTTGGTCGAGTTTTTTGATGCTGCATTGGTTTTAGTGACCGGCCTTTCCGAATGAAAACATAGGTATCATCCTGCACACTTACGTATTGTTTAATCCTCACGGTGGCGCGCGATCCGCCCATCCACCCACTTTTTGGGGGCATACGAAACAAATTGGATGCACACTTGCTTCTTGGAAACCCGCCGGTTTGTGCCAAACGTATTTTCCTTCCAAAACATGCGCGTCCATGTTGTGGGCGGGGGAGTTGCTATGTAATGAAATGAGCGCATGTATTTCCAACAATTGCTCCAAACATTTTCAGAACCTTCGCGACCGCACAACGTGCTTGCAGTATGGCAAATTCTTACGTCTAGGGTGGGCCTGTTTGTGGATTGTCCGAGGCCCAGCTCCGAAGCAAGCACCGGGGTGACAACAACTTGAAGATATTTCAACCTGTGTTTGATGGAAATGTTTCAACTGCACAAAACATGTTTCGAAGGAAGGATGCACTTGATTGCATTTTGAACATTGTGTTCCCCATCGATGGATGCAGCTCTGGAACCCTGCGTGGCCGGAGTGCAAACCATTTGTGCGCATTTACTTTTCTGATGCGAGAACCGCCTGCAGAATAAATGTTCAGGTGGTTGTGCTTGAGATGCGAAAGGAATCGTATTAGCCGTGTTCAATTTCAAACCCGCTTTTGCGGGAACAACAACCAAAAACTCCAACAATTGCATCACAACCATTTTGGCGTGACCGAAAACCACGATGTCATCTTCAGAAGGTAGATCTAGAAGAGGCCGCAAGCCGCCCTATAAATCAAAACCTTCTTCGCACATTTCCAGTCTCCAGTGTAGCACCACACAGAAGCATCGAACGCTTAGGACACAACCTTGTTTCACGCCACATTGAATTGCAAAGGTATCAGTTGCATCATTCTGACCGTGGACCTGCCCAAATTGATCGTGATGCAAAATCTGCAGACACCAAGTCAAATAAGATGAAATTCGATTCGAAGCCTGTATGCCCCAATGGGTGGCCCTGCTTGGGCACAGGCGTGCAAATTGAATGACATTAAATGAAATTAAATCACATCTGCTCGGGAGTCATGTCAAAAATATTGGAAAAGGCGGGGAAATCCGGAAAAAAAACTACCCACAATTTTTGATCAGCAGCTACCACCTTCCAATGGCCGAGTCGTTTCCGACGGCAAAACGTTTCCAACAAATTGTCCCATCCGTGTATGGGTCTCCCTGTTCGTTTTGGCAAAGTCCAATTCCAGGAAAGGATGCGTTTCAACGAAAAACATGGAGGCAACTGCGCGACATGGGATCCAAAATTCCAATGTTGCAGGAGGCATTGCAACGACCAAGGTTTGACATGTGCCACGCCCGTGTGTTCCATCACCCGCTGGTTCCAAAGATGCAATGTCTCGTGCAAGGGTTGTTCCAGCGTATTCCCGGCGGGGGGCCCACCACGGAGCGCAGAAGGCGGCAGAATTGCACGTCAAGACGTTGCAAATCAATTTGAGAGTTTTTTTTCGCGAGCAGCACCAAAAACAGCAATTGGCGTGATAATGGCATCAAAATATTGCAACCTGCGTTTCACAGACTTTTTTTATCGCACAGAATGTTCCGGTTTGCAAAAGCATTCCCGAAAAACTGTTTGAAGGTCGTGTTGCACGTCCATTTCGTGGCCACGCATGATAGCGGCAGATAGCGCTAAAAATGCTGCAGCCCAGCCATCTGTGACGAGCATCAAAATCGAGTACATCTAGTGCCAACCCGTTTGGGGTGTCAAGTGTGTTTGGTGCCTGCGCTTGGGTTGGCCAAAAACCCATAGCTTGGCTGCATGCAAATCCGGCCTACCTGAGCAAGGTAAGCCACTAGACTATCCAACAATGACGCCGCATGGGTTTCAGAGGTGCACAACAGCAATATGTCATCAGCGTAACGATTGTCCAAAGGTGTTGAACCACCATCACCCAAATCCATGCCCATGTGCTCACAACCCCTCCGCAATTGCAAAAAATATGGGTTTGAAACGCATCCTTGTCGCACACCAGCATGCAAGCCAAAATTTTGTGTCTTCGCCATCCGCGATTTGAGCGACTTGATTTGCAGACACATGCTGCAACAGCCACATCGCGTGTTCTGAAAGGGTTTGTTCCCGCAGAGCGCGCCACAGTTTTTGCCAACACCTTCGGTCAAAAACTTTGGACAAACCAAGGCCAATTGTGTGTCCAAGTTTTGTCCAATACCACATTCATCGTGGGGAGGTGTTCTTTAATTTGACAGCCGGAGCGAAAGCCATATTGCTTTTCAAGTTGGGAATTGTCGAAGATGCGTTTTATGCGAAGGGAATTATCCAGAGTGGAACTTTTGACTTTTGTTTTTGCACCTGCATGTTTTTGACTTTTAACTTTTCACCCAGCCCGCGCCCTAAACAGGCTGTCCATTGCGGAAGGAAACGATCTTTGCAATGTTGCCAGAGAAAATGCGCACCGTTCACACATGAAGTTGCCGACCTGTTGCAAATACAAGTCTTGCTTGACAAAGTTTTCGCATACATGCAGGGAGGATGGGGAACATCTTGGACGTTCATCAGCTAGAGGCGCAGCACGGCTTTCGTCCAAACCGCCGCCTGAAGGAACCTTGGTGTTTGCAACCATTTTTTTGGATAAGGGATAGGCAGCTGGCACAACAATTTGGGTTGTTAGCTTTGGTTTGCCCAAAGCTTTTGCTCGTGTGCATTGGCCCGCCTTATGGGCAGCATTGGAGAGACAAGATGTTTCTCAACATTTGATTTGGTTCTTGCGCAAACTGTATGCAAATCAAACAGGGGAGGTGAAAACCGAGACTGGCCGGAGCCGCGAATTTTCAATTTCAGGTGGTGTGCGACACAGGGGTGTGTCTTAAACCCGCGTTTGTTTAACCCAGTGTTGCAAGAAGCAATGACAACCTGGCGTTGTACTGTCGGTGGGCATGGGTTTGATTGAGGCGATGGTATGGAGCGCTTGTTGGATTTAAATTTTACTGATGACATTTTTTCGTTCGCCGCGTCAGCGAGTGAGACCGGGTTGATTCTGGAAGAATTGATCGAGGCGCTGGCCAGGGAGTTGAGTTGAGGCCTGTGTGCCACATTGGGCGGCCCATTTAGGGCACAGGCGTGCAAACCTCACAAATTCATCGCAACGGCTGTGCCACACATAGGGATTTGCAATTTCTTTCCAGCGACAATATTTTTCGAGGATAGTTTCCCATTGCTGAATCGGTCGACCGGGACGTTGCGGCACTCCAGGATACCAAGCCATCGCCTGCTTCACCCAACGAGCGTCCGGCAGCGCCACAAGATAGGACGGAAATTTGCGTCCAAACCGTTGGGTTCGACGAATTTTGGCTTGGAACCCGGTTGGACGGCGTAGAGTTGGACGACCCAGGGAACTTTGGCACAGTGAATTGGTAATTTTTGCCGATACAATGGCTTGGGGCACTGGCAGCTCATGGATGTTTGAAACTGGGAAAGTTACAAGGACGAATTTGTCGATTCTTGCTTGGCCTAAGAGCCTGAAATTTTTCTTGCGTAAGTTGGTTCACTTGAAGCGCCTGCGCCCAGAACGGGCCCGCTTGACGGCGTACAGGCCAAAGTCAAAAACAAAAAATTGGTGCCATTCGACCCAACAGCACATACGCAAAAAATTCCCACATGAGACGTGAGCTTGCAGTCGGTCGAAGACTCCTCCCCTTTAACGCTATGCGTTTGCAAAAGTGGCCAGAAAGCTTGCCGATCAACACGGTCAAATGCGTTTGACAAACCCAAAGTTTTGACGAGCAGGCATTGCACATTCAGAAGCAAAACCAGACAAAATCCAGCAAAATCCATGAAAACTTGTCCCGGGCAAGCTTGCACAATTTTTTTCTTTCGAAATGCCCCCGCGCAAGCTCCCATGGCAGTCACACAAGAGTTGCGCAAACATTCCGTACAAGCAATGATAATGTCGTTCAGCTTTTTAACTAGTTTCGAACATTGTTCGTTTGTTTTGGCACATGGGGCTGAAGCTGGCGCACATTGGCCACTGCAAATGGTCAAACAACCTGCACGAATAGTGCGTGTCTTTCTCCATTTCCCAAGTGCCATAGGTTTGGCATAGGTTTCACAATTTTGTTTGCATAACATGAGTCTTTCACGCCTGTGCCCTTAACCGGCTGCCAATGGTCAAACAAGCATTGGTTCGTTTTGAAATTTTGGACTGCGGCCTGGTCACAGTTGATTGGTTTACATCTTGCCGGCGCAAGGGCCCAGACAAGGCAAACCATGCGAGTTTCCATGTTCAGCAATCAGAAGACATTTTTTGAGAATTGCCGGCCCTTCACAACAAGCACGTGTCCGTTTCTGCCAGGTTTGTGTTTTGCCAGTTGATTGTGAATTGATTTGTTTGTTTTGTTTTTTTTGCCTTGCTTTGCACCTGTTCAAGGCGAAGGGAAGCACTCGTGACACTGTCCTTGTAGGACACAGGGGGCAAGAAAAATGTAAAACACTTGCTCAACTCAATAAACTGTTTTATAAATTTTGGTTGAAAAAAAACCCAGTTCAAACCTAGTTCATGTGCGAAACATAGTCGGTCCACGTTGCACATGTAGGAAAATAATGTTGGGAAAAACATTCAACCGACCGTCCCATTTCAACGCAGGTCGGCAAGGTTTCCGATGCGGTTTGCATGAAACATTGTTGCGCCAGGCATCGGTGGGTATCCACAAGACAGCTTAGCAAATTTGGCACAAAAATGCGACGCAGCAACACGGTTTGCCAGAGAATGTTGTTGTTTTGCCCATTGCTTGCTCCGGCTTTGTACGGGGTGAATTGTCATGGCACTGTGCATTTTTGCCTGCATCCGGACCCTTGTGTCATGCCAGTCCTCATTTTTCAGTCGCGCCTACCCAATGAGCTCCGCAACATGCGCTTCTGCAAAGCATCCGGGCGTTGCAAATGCGAGATCGTCAGCGGGAGGACAGAAAGACCAAACAAAAACGTTGGTGTAATGCAGCAATTGAAAAAATCAATTTCAGTTGCAATGACCTTTGCTTGTTTGTAACGAGTGTCCGAAATTCGTGGAATTTGGCCCAACCAAGGCGAACACGACGATCGAATTCAGGCTGGGTTTGCTTCTTCAAATCGCCAGTGAGGAGTTTGTTGTGGCGCTCGTTACAAAACAGTATATTGTCAAAAACTACACAATGTGAAATGTAGAGTTTTGTAAGTTGATGCGTTCCATTCCTGGCCTTGCTGGGAACATTTGTTGGGATCAGATGCGGCACCAAATCCTACACGCCGGGAATCGTTGGGCACAATTTCGCAACCGTGGTCCATATTCCCACGAGCGCAGTTTTTTCACCCCAACCATATTGGGCACTGGCTGGCTATGCTGTGCATTTGCACCCAACAAAAATGTAGGTACAACAGTTTCAAAATTGGCATCCAACTTAGGGAGATCCGAGAAATGTTGTCAAACACCACAACAAACAATTGCGGTGATAATCAAATTGTTGGAAAACAAACTACGAAACGCATATTCTGCTTGGGGAACGCCATGTTTGAGGAACGCCAGGTTATGTCACCACTGACGTATTACAATGAATTTGAATTTTATCCGCATCAAAGGGCAAATTGGTTAGTTCAGACCTCGAAGCCACGACGCAACATGGCATGTCTGGATCGCTGGTGAAGAAGTTCGAATCCATGGCTGGGTCCACTTGGCTGAGGCCGCTTGGCGCTGATTGCTTTTCATGGTTGCGATGTTGCTTCGCGGTTCTTGAGAAGGATCCATTCCCAGGCGCGCAACAAAACACGGAATTGTATAAATTGATATTTTGGATAATTTCATATTGGTGATAATCATAACGAAATTCAGCAACTGATAATTAAGGCATATTGGTGATGGGGGGTGCTGCCTTGGACTGGTGACTGGTGGTTTCCGAAAATGGGGAGGTTTCCTTATCATCCAAAAAAATATATATTATAAATAAATAAATATATATATTCAATATATATAGCATGAAAGAATATACCGCACTTTTTTGGGATCCCTATTTGGAGAAACGCCCCATTCAACAATATCATCCATGTTTGGATTTCGAACCTGTACTCACCCCACAGTATTATCATTACAACCAGAATGTGCAAGACGTGCCTGGGCCCAGGAGTTGTAGCTGTGTTTGCATTTTTTTTCCCATGATGATTTTCTGAGATCAACTATTGGCCCGCCATCATCAGCCATCATTGAGCCAGGGGTACAGCAAAAATAGTCAACCAGCTTGATGAACATTTGCCAAATTTTTACACATTCGAGTGCAATTTAGATGGATGATTTGATTTTTTATAATGCTTGCCCATATTGGCCCATATCGAACTTTTGCGCTGATTATTGAAAAGTCGGCGCTGTCATCTGGAATCGGTATCGCGACTCCTCGATGCTACGTGCTCTCTGGAAACCGACAGATTTTCAGTTGATAAATTTTCTGTTTGATGCTTTCGTGTGTGTGTGTGTGTATGTGTGTCTGTGATTGTCCTGACTATCCACCCCTCCAGTTCAAATCCCTTGGCAAATGCAGTGGTACTGAGCATTGTAGTTGAAAAGGCCTAGACGTAGTCATGCCAACCCAGAAGACCAGCACAAATTCAGAAATTTGTACGGCCCGCGGCACAGTGAAGTCCCCAATATTCCAGTTCGCACAATTCGCCTCGCTGCAAGGCTGTCTGCCTCCCCGTTATGGTGTGTAGGTTCTTGTCAGTGAGCATGTTGTTACGAAAATTGTCAACAAAAACCGTTTTAATAGGAAGGGACCATGATGCATTAGGTTTGTCAGAAATACCTAATTGTCCATTTTTCAACCTTCAAACAAATGCCAGTTTTTGCCAGAACACGTGCGATTGGCTGCATTGATCGTTCTTCCTCTCAAGGTGCGTAGATTTCACCTTTTATAGTCAGGCATTTCACGCATGCAAACTTGCCATCATTGATGCCGGAAACTTCATGGTTAGTAAAGGTCATTAAACACGCTGAATGGATAACAATCATGAATCCGAAAGTGCAATTGGCCACGGATCATCAAAGTTCATGACCGCGACAACTGAAAAACATTATTAAGTATCAATAGGGCATGGTCAGCAGTGGTTTACCAACCTTGTGCTATGAAGTCAGGTGAGCTTAAATCCTTCGTTTCGCACATGTAGCCAAAATTGGCTACACAAGGCCATGTTGAGATTGGGATGGTTACCCGGGTGCCAATTTTCGCGTGGCTCAATAGCCATGGATTCGTCGATCTTCGTTTGCGTGTCCACGGAATGTTGACATGAAGACGTCGTGTTTCGCTGGTTGGGCGGCTCTGGTGGCCGTGATCGCCGCTGCTGCAATTCTTCACTTCACAGTGCTCTGTGAAGCAGATGAGTGCAACCTGCCATGGCTTGTGAACATGTTAGTGTCTAACAGGCAGTTGCTGCTCTATCACTACCGCCTCCGCAGCTATGAAGAGTTCCTCACTTTGCGAACGTCCGGTGGCTATGACCACATGTTTAACAGCCACCAGCACCTTCCAATCTGGGCCCTCAAGGGTAACCAATCCAAAGCAGACGTTGTGAAGCGTCAGTTTTGGGCCAGAGAAGCAGGCGCAAATTTTTCGATCACCTCAGGGGGCGGTCCCAAACCGTTGATAACCCAGTGCTGGGAATCAGTCCCTCCAAGATTATATTGTACACTGGATCATTCTCAACTTGCTGCAGGTCACTCAGAGGTTCACATTTGAAAGATGAATGGAATTGGCGTTGCACTTTGTCATCCCCTTGGCCTGGTTATATTCAAACAATGTGATAGTAAATGACCATTTGTTTCTGGCAAGACCAGTGGCGGTTCAACGTTGTACAGTACATGGTGCCAGAGAACTGTACTGCCAGAGTCGCATATGGCGACTGTGCTGTAGCCATTTGTAGCCCCTTTCGTTGGGTTTGTCCCTGGTACTGATTTATCCTTCGCGTTTTTTGAAATCAAACTAATGATGAGTTCATTTCTGAGTCGGAAAAATCATTCTCAGCATTCCTTATCCGTCATGAGCCATGAATCATTTGTTCACAAGCTGTCCCTGGATGCATTGCTAACAGTTCCTCTCATCATTTTCCAACGATGTTTGTTTGGTGTGCGCGTCCGAAAATCGTTGTATGTTCCGCTCTTGCTTCCTAACAACGATCAGCGCACTCAATGGAATTTGACATCAACCGGCTGATTGCCAGATTGTTCATCAACTTATACAATTTGCAATATTACAGGACTCCCCAAATCAACCAATATGAGCCGTTCAAAGTAATGAACCAAATGTGTTTGTGGGTTTCCCTTCAGAAAGAAACCCGGATATTGTTTCTAAGGTGGGGAAAAAAACTACATTCTCTGCATGCAGTTTCAGCTGGGCTTGTTGTTTGTGGAGCCAGGCTGCACGGTTTTCGACAGCAGCGCTCACCGCTTTCTGCCAGAGCTGCAGCGCATGTCCAGGATGATGCAGCGGCGACAGGTCCATCCCAGCGGACCGCATTGCATTTCAGGTGCGGGCAAGCCGTGGAGTCTGCCACGTGACGATGAGTGATGGTGAATGAATGATGGTTATTGCGCTGCTGAAACTGGGGATGGCTTATGAACAAATGGATCTACAGTTTTTCGATTTTCCTACCGATGAATCATCGTCAGGGTTGCGTTAATGTTGTCCAAATGGACATGATGATTCCTTGATTCCTGGTGGATATGGGTAAGAACGTTGGACAGAGGCAACATTCCACAGACCTTCCATTTCTTTTGTGGATTCTCATCCTCATCAGGGCTGTTTGTTGTGCTTATGTTGTTGGGATTGTTTCTTTCATAGTTTTTGTTGTCTGGATGGCTTATACCCACTAACTTAGGTTTTTAGTGTTTTTGGGATATGATTGATATACCATATAACCACTAAAAAAATATTTTTAGCAAGGGATCTATAAGCCACCAAGTTGTGATTGCCGTGGATGTCGTGGATGCCGTGGTTATTGCGATTGGTGTTCATGTGTTGTTGTTGGTCTTGCTGGTCTTGTCGTGGTTGTCTGCCGTTCTTCACTGAATTGGCCATCACTAATGACACAAAAGGCCCGAAACAGATGGAAGGGAAGTGTTTGTTGCTGTGGTGGTGGTGGTGGTGGTCGTCGTCATCGTCGTCATCATCATCATCACCATCATCATCATCATCATCATCATCACCACCATCATCATCATCATCATCATCATCATCATCACCACCAGCATCATCATCATCATCATCATCATCATCATCATCATCATCATCATCATCATCATCATCATCATCATCATCATCATCATCATCATCATCATCCTCGTCGTCATCAGCATCGTTCTCGCCGTTGTGATGGGTGTTTTTGTGGCAGTTGGGCCAGAAAAGTTTGCTTGGCAATGATTGTTGCACGCTGGCCCATTTGGTGAGGATATTTGAAGCCCGGGGAAGTGGAGTGTCGAAGCTTTTTTCTCACGGGCTTTGTGCGGCTGTCGCGTGGAGAGGTAGCCTATGCGGATGAATGGCTGAATCTACATTTGGCTTTGGGCGCCACCGCAGCACTTGGTCATGTCACGGGTACAAAGCATTTGAACAAAGCCACATATCAGGGAATGGGCCAGAATGGCCATAACTACAAAAGTGATGAATAGAGAGGCAGTAAGAAACAAGAGATCAGCAACATATCCGCGGAATTCGGTGGAGCGCGGAACTTTTTTGAACTTTGTTCACATCTTCCATTTCCACATGTCCAAACTGCTCCTTTGTGTCTTTACAATTCTTTACATTTGACTTCGCCGCCTCTCTCTTTGTGTCCCTCTCTCTCTCTCTCTCCGCCTCTCTCTCTCTGTCTCTCCCTCACCCTCTACAGGATCATCATCATCATCATCATCATCATCATCATCATCATCATCATCATCATCATCATCACCATCATCATCATCATCATCATCATCATCATCATCCTCGTCATCATCATCATCATCATCATCATCGTCATCATCATCATCATCATCATCATCACTGTCTACAGGATCTCTCTTCGGTTCTTTTTCGTTTTCGCGCTTTCGAGACTTCAAAGGGGGAGCGTGCTACCAATCGCAACGCGCACAGAATGGTCCAGCTTTTGGATGGTTGGGACAAATCACAGGGACTTCAGAATCTCCAAATGAGTGCATCCAGTTTAAAAATCAGCAGAGAGAGAGAGAGAGAGAGAGAGAGAGTAATCCAACCATAACTTGAGGGCTCCCGATCTTGAGAAACTTCGAAATGACCGAATCAGGAATTCCCAAAATGCAATCCAGAAATTGAAGTCCGAGACACTAAACATCCGCGCGCAGACATTGTTGAGGGGGCAGATCCGAAAGACTTGTCCGCTCCCAAGGTTGCATCTTGCTGGGAGATCCTAGGTCGACAATGGGGTGATTCCACCCTGCTTTAAATGCATTCGCGACAACCCTGACGTTTGATCAGTTCATTCTCATTTTCATGAGGTAGTTCCAGTTAGTTGATGTTTTTCACCAGCAGCAATACTTTGCTATGTTCTTTTTAGCCCAGCTAAGCTGTGGTGCAATCCGCTGCAGCTTCAACACCAGGTGGCGGACAAGGTTCCGCTGGGTTCTGGGAAGGTTCCAGCGAAGGGTTCTGGAAGCTTCCGGTGCAGATATGTGGTGAGGTTAGGGAGGTTTCCGGGGCAGTTAGCCAATGAAGTTCCGGTCCAGAGCCAAGAGGTTCCGGAGGGTTCCGGTGCACAGACTTTGTGATTTTGGGAGGGTTCCCGTGCGGATGTTTGGTGAAGTTCCAAAGGGTCCATTTTTTCTGTGACAGCAAAAGGCTGTTTACTATGGGGTCTGCCTAGATTGGCTCTGGTGCGATCCGGTGCAGCTTTTAAACTGAGTTCCCGCACGTTCACAGCTACCACCTCGGGTTCTACAGGGTTCCAGTGCGGATCTGCGTCAGGTTCCGGAAGGTTCTGCTTCAGCATCACTGTCAAGTTCGGCAGGGTTTCGGCTCGGCATCCAGGTCGGGTTCCGCTGGGTTTTGGTGCAGCATTCACGTCTGCTTGCCGAAGGTTCTGGTGCAGCATCTGGCTCAATGAGAGAGATGTTTCAGTTTGGTAGTGACAGGTGCTATAGGTGCAAGAAGGGTGGCAGATGGGTCATGTGTTGAGACAGGTGCAAGGACCGCAGGACGGGTATCCTCGAATGACGGCAATCACATCATGTTAGCAGGTCTGGTCAACCATCAACACAGGCGAAAGGAGGTACATGGGCTCAACACAGGCTCCGCATACAAATTGTGATTCTGTTCGGGATAGCGTTTCATCAGAGTTCCTTGCCGGGATTCGATGAGGGATTCATGGAGGGGCTTCTTCCTGGGGTTCCATTGGGAGTTCAAGGATGTTTTTCGAGCGTTTCGTCGGATTCTTCCCCAATATTTTTTCGAGCGTTTCGTCGGATTCTTCCCCAACAATATTTTGCTATGGGGTCTTCAGCCCAGATTAGCTCCGGTGCTCTCCAGTGCAGCTTCAACACCAAGTTCTGGACAAGGTTCTGGACTTCCCGTGCGCATAGCTGATGAGGTTCCGGAGGGTTCCGTGCAGAAACTTGGTGAGGTTCTGAAAGGTTGTGGTGAAGATGTAGGTTATGATTGATGTTTGTCCGGTGCAGATATCTGGTGAGGTTCCGGGGGTTGGGGTGAAGGGTTCAGGTGCAGATTCATATAAAGAGGTAGGGTTCCGGTGCAGATAGCTGATGAGGTTCCGGAGGGTTCTGCAGAAAGGGGATCAGATTCCGGAGGGTTCCGGTACAGATAGTTGGTAAGGCTCGGGAGGTTTCCGAGGTTCCGGTGCAGATACCTGGTCAGGTTCCGAAAGTTCCGGTGAAGGGTTCGGGTGAACAGTTCGTGTGAAGGGTTTTGGTGAAGGGTTGCGGTTTTGGTAAGGTTCCGGAGGGTTCCCATGCAGATAATTTGCAAGGTTCCAGAGTGTTCGGGTGCAGATACCTGGTCAAGTTCCCAAGGGTTTTGGTGGAGAGATTTTGTGATTTTTGGAGGGTTTCGGGACAGATACTTGGTGAGTGAGGTTCGGAGGGTTGTGGTGCCGAGATTTTTTTGAGGTTCCAAAGCATTCCATTTTTGTCCCAATAGCAAAGCATTGTTTGCTATGGGTCTTAAGCCCAGATTGGCTCCGATGCGACTTAGTGGAGCTTCCAAAGTGGGTTACCAGCATGCTCGCATGCAGTTTCCATGGAAGGCTCTGGAAGGTTCTGGTGCAGTTGCCAGGGAAGGTTCCGGAAGGTTCTGGAAGGTGTTGGGAAGTTCTTGTGCAGTTGCCATGGAAGGTTCCGGGAATTTCCGGTGCAGTTGCCAGCGAAGGTTCCGGTAGGTTACGCAAGGTGCTGGGAAGTTCTCGTGCAGTCACCAGCGAAGGTTCCGGAAGCTTCCGCAGAAGCTGCCAGCCAGGTTCAGTTCACGAAGTTTTGGCTGGCCTTGGGATTCGGGAGGTTGTTTTTGTTGAGGCGATGTCAGATTGTTTTATTTTTGGTTTCCATTCCCCGGAGGGATGAAATAACGCGGTCTTCAGCCCAGACATGCTTCGGTGTGTTCCGGTGCAGGTGCCAGGTGCAGGTTCTGGAAAGTTCCGGAAGGTTCCGGAGGGTTCTGGTGTGACATCCAAGATGGATCAAGATGGGATAGAAGGTTCCGTCCGGTGTGACATCCGAGTTGGATTCCGGCAGGTTCCGGTGCGAGTTTCGGGTTGGGTTCCAGCAGATTCCAGGGAGTTGCGGAGTTCGGTTTTGCCGCGGTGTTAGAAGATCTGCGCCCCTGCTGTTGGGGATGATGGGGATGCCACCGAAGCTTATTAGCGTTTGAGGCAGAGTGAGCTACTTACACATGAGGGCAGTCTGTTGTTCCACACTGCCAGATAGGTATCCGTCTTTGCGTTGCAATCATCAGCACTGGTGCGCCGGCCTCTCCCATGAGAGGGCTTGGAACCAACGCAGGTCATTACCACCAGCAACACATTTCAAATAAAAGTCATGATGGCATTTTTTCCGCTTTGGTTGGCATCTTTCAGGGCATTTCACTCCTCCGGAAGGGCCAACTTGATTTGTTCTTTTGCCGTCCGATTTGCGACCCGAAAAGAACAACGCCGCCGAAGGCCGAACCAACAGGAAAATTACAAAGTCATGGTGTCAAAAGCGATTGCATCACCAACGACATTGCCTCTTGAGAGTGGCCATCAAACGTCACAACGGCAGACCGAAAGAGAAGCGCATACTCCTCAAGACCCTGCTGCTCAACTCATGAGGGCAGGAAGGAATGTTGGAGATGGGGACTTTGTTCCTGTCTCTGCCCAACAGATGAGCATAGAATGACACAATCGCAGGCACACACACCATCAATCAATCAATCAATCAGTCAATCAATCAAGCAAGCAAGCAAGCAACCAACCAACCAACCAATCAATCAATCAAGCAAGCAAGCAAGCAAGCAAGCAAGCAAGCAAGCAAGCAAGCAAGCAAGCAAGCAAGCAAGCAAGCAAGCAAGCAAGCAAGCAAGCAAGCAAGCAAGCAAGCAAGCAAGCAAGCAAGCAAGCAAGCAAGCAAGCAAGCAAGCAACCAACCAATCAAGCAATCAATCAATCAATCAATCATACATTCATACATTCATACATTCATACATTCGTACATTCATTCAGACATACATTCATACATTCATACATACAACATACATACATACATACATACATACATACCTACCTACCTACATACATGCACGTCGCACATGTATACGTGACACCCGCAATCACAGACACACACACACACACACACGCCTGTGCGTATACAGAAGTAGAAGTAGAAATACATATCTGTATTGAACGACTATGCTTGCAATGTCTTTAAATTAGGGCAAACTCTGGGATGCGTCAAACAAATCTACATGCAAATGTTTCCACATACGTCAACCAAGATTGCTTGCCCCGGTAAGGCGTCGATCATTTCGTGGTCAAATGTAACGATACGTGCGTTGAAGACGGCGCCGTCCTCGGAAAGTACATTGAGGCTGGCCTGGTGGAACTTCGACCTCCCGGGCCCCCAGAATGCCAACCAGAATGCATGGCCTCGCTGGTGAACGTGTCCACGTTTTGGCTGCTTTACCATGACATCGACGAGTTCTTACTGCCCCCACGGGGCATAGCAAACCACAAGGAGTACCTGCTGCCCTTCACGTCCTTTACCAGCGCCCGAAATGTCAAGCAGATTAAAGTCCTCGCCAAGGAATTCGGGTCCAGTGGCTGGAAACAGCGACCGCCCATGCCTGTCATTGAAGCTTATGTCTACTGCCGCCGCTTGCTGTGCGTGAACGGGAAGAGCCTGGCTTTAAGGGATGCCTTGGATCCAACGGTCAACCAGCTGTTTCCACATCGCTTCACGTTGCTGGAACGCTTTGCCGAGGATACAGCGCACTGGGTGTTGAACTTTGGAAATTTCATGCTGTGGGCGGATTCTCAGCATAATCTTGTGATCAGCTCTCCAGCCAATCGAAGGGAGCAGCCTATCGTAGGGGGAGTCGTTTTCTTCCCTGCTATGTATGGTACGCTGTTCCTCCTGTGCCTTTGCCTCTTCGGTCGTCGCTACTTTCCGAAGTTCTTTGGTTCCAAAAAAACAATGTCCGAATAATTTTTATGAATTCTGATGGGGAGGGTTCAGAGAGTTCAGAGTTTTGGTGGCAAAGTTTTCACCAAACACTTCGAAGAGATTTTGGCACTTGCAACGGTTGGGAAATCTGACCTGTTGGTGTCCTGAGAGAGCTCTCCACCTGTGGCGGGAGATTCAAACTCACCAGTGGTGGCGACCTCAGCACCAGCCAGGAGACACAAGGGGGCGGGGATTGAGGCATGACATCGGTCGCTTTTAAAAAGGTCAAGGTGATTGCTGTGATTCTTGGTGTCCACTGCATTCACCTTCATTCACATTGTTCACCGTTCACTATCAATCGTGGATGATTTTCTGAGTTTCGGGGGAATGGTTTGAGAAATCTCACTGGTTTCACTGCTATCCTTTGAGACGCTCTGGAGGTATTCCAGTGTAGCAAAATCTTTGGCTGAGTCATGTTTGCAGTGGACCCCCCATAGAATTTCCACAACAATTCGTGATGTGAATTGTCCTTAGAACAACAGTGCGTTCATATCGACCTGACATCCCATAAGGTGAAACGTGCATTTGCCCAGACACATTCGGAGTGCAGATGTACCACCTTATTTAAAGATGTGAGACTGGGAGTGGGAAGCTTTGATCTCGCCAACATTTGCGCTGAAGCTGTTTGGGTTCTCATGACCTTTGGTATCCGCCATGTGGTGGGGGGCATTGCCCTGCAAAGGGGCGATGCTGCTGAGAGACAAGGACGGGATGCCCTGACCGCTGTTACGTGTTTGTTGAGCTGGCGGGTGATTTTTCTATAGGAAGTGGCAGGTGCCAACAATCATCAACTGAGTCAAGTGTTGGTTGGATGATTTTCCTGCTAGTGGTCATGCTAGTGGTCATCAATAACATCTCTTTTGGACGGTTTCATGTTGCAGCAACAAATGGTATTGACGAAGTGTCATGAGGTTCACCCGTTCACCATTCTTTTGAATCTTTGCATGCTGATTCCAATTCTTTCAGTTGCATAGATTGCCGCCGATCCGAGGATCGGTGGAACATTTGAAGCCCACAGATTGATAAATCTATTTGTTGTTTTTCCTTCACATGCTCTCAGAAATCTGCAGGATTTTTTGGAACCAAGAAACCCCTCTTCGGTTCAGACTGGTCGAAGTGGAAGCTTTGCCCTAGCCTCTTGGAACCCGGCGACTGGACGATGAACGACGTTTGGACGTACACCTGGGGGGCTCATGCAGGGCATGCGCTGGATTTGGCAGCGACCTTCCTATGCTATTGGCTCTTCTACTCCAACGGCAGCTGGTTGGTGGAATGCCAAGAGTGGCGTGTTGGTTGGGTATCCAGGATCTTTCTATTCAACTTGGCTTGCGAAGTTGTGATCTGCAACTTTTGGCATTATTTCAACTATGTGTCGGATCTGTACCAGACCCTCGTGAAGTGCGGTATCAAGCACAACCCGACCAACCAATACGAGCCCCAAACAGGGCAAGCCAAAATGCTGAGCTCGTCCACCGGCGACTTAGAGAGGGAGATCACCTTTACTACCCTGGGATGGCTGCAATCTGCCTTGTGGCAATGCATTTTCACCTATCTTTGGGCTCCTGAGTGGCAGATCCAACCACTCTCCCTCAGGTTTTTGTTGCAGTTTCTAAGGGATCCGATGGGTGAACACCATATGTACCTGCACTAAAACATGAAGTTTTGGCAAGGGATCTGGTTGCCACCAAGGCTCGTAAAGCGCTTCCCATGTATGCCAACTTCTTTGAATATCCCGTGTACAGCCTTTTCTTGATGTGGTTGGTGGCCTACTGGCGGGAGATTCACTTCTATTGCCACTCGCTCGAACAGAGTGTCTCAGGTTCGTCTTGTCAGATTCGGGCCGCACGGATTGGTCCTTCAACGCCGGTCTTCCTGTGCATGACTGGGTGGCTTATGGGCCAACAACCTGTTAGGCCTGGTGGTTTATGGATAGGTTGGGCCCCCAAGCCCTTGGTGGCTGATCCTACAGGGGAGGGGTGAGCCTGGACTGAGGTGCCCATCGCGGTATGCATCCCTGGTGGGACCGGGAGAATGGACTGCTGGATGGCGATCTTGGGGCGTTCCTGTACCGACACGTGCACTCGCTGCATCACAAGTCCTACAACCCAGGTGGGGGCCATGGCGAGCCTGAGAGCTGGGGATCATCGCCGCTGTAACCACTATGTTTCCCCTCATTGGTGCTTAGTTTGCCTTATATCCTCCCCTATGGCTGAGACATCAACCATCATGAATGCCATCACTGCAGGTCCATGGAGTGGCCTGAGCATGCATCCCGTGGAGCATTTCTTGTACTATTCCTGCGCCACATTGCCACCACTCTTTCTGTCCGTGCATCCTCTCCACTTTCTGTACACCAAGTTCCATGCAGCCGGGCGGGGTATAGCCAGAAACCTCGATTTTCTCGTGGTATTGTGAAACAGATGCAATCGTCATGTAGCCATATGGGGGTTTCCCCCAAAAAATGGCTGGTTTATTGCTATGAATGGTCAATAAACGTGTGATTTAGGGGCGCCCCTATTTTCAGAAGCCCCCATTCACCAAAGAGCCAACTAGCCACTAAAAGTTCCACTTTTGGCAAGGGATTTGCGCCACTGAGGCAGATATAGCACCAATTGGAGGCCATTCGGGGATGGATGAGCCGGTCGCGGGATCGGACTATCACTACCTTCATCACGCCAAGTTCGAATGCAACTATGGCGTCCCATTTCCCGTGAATTTGGACAAACTCTTTGGGACCCTGGGTGGCGCAAACAGCGGCAGTTTCTTAGATTTTTGTTTTTGGGCCAGGTTTGATTTACCACATGCCTACTAGCATTACAGGAGTTCCCACCGGGAGTTTCTTTGCAGTCGTTTTTTTAGTTCAAATCCTGGGACGCCCTGGCCAAGAACATACCTACTTATATTCCTCGCAAAAACCCACCTAATAAAACTCCACTCCCAGGGATATGCAGCCAAGGACCTGGGTCGATTTTGAGACCTACCGAAAGACTGGGGAGATGAAGGGAGTGAATGCCTGGAGCAAGCAGCAAATGCACGACCCGGATGAGTCAGTCACATCGTTGTTGGCAGCTGGAAACTGGGCTGAGCTCTGCCCAACTTTACTTCCCCCGTTCATCGGGGATTTTGGCTTATAACCATGGTTAATTAGTGGTTTTAGTAATGGTTTATAATGGGATCATACGGTTATTATGTTTGGTCATGGGGATTGATTTGTGGCTAACAAGATCGGATATTCACCAACAATGATGCTTTAAGCAACCACTGGCTGTTGGTTGGGAGGGGCTGGGATCCGTCGGGTATTCATGACTATCCCTTCAACACGGGGGAGACAGGAGCGGCCCTGGTTGCCCAAATGGTTTCCCCACAGAAGTGGCTTACTGACCTTAGCTGGTACTTTGCCCCGTTTCATTGTGGTGGCTGGCAACACGTTCCCGCTGAGAAACTGGAACAGCCCCTTTTCAGTGTGGCGGGCTCCCAACAGTCGTTGGGCTCATGCTTGAGGGATCCTTGGGGCTGCCTCAAGACTCATCATCCCCAACAACCACTCAAAAGGGCTCAGCTGGACTGACCCATGACCTTTGCATGGCCATGCTGGCACCAGGATGACATCAAACTTAGAGGCAGCCAAGGGTCATTGTCAGTGCACCTGAGGCAAGAAGCAGATGTCTGCGGAAGAGCTGGCGGCACATGCCAGACCAGGCGACTATTTCATTGCGCTCTATGGGCAGGTCATCGATATCTCCAAGTTCATCTCCAAACATCCTGGAGGAGAGAAAGTTCTAGTAGCTAAGGCTGGAAAGGACGCAACTCAAGAATTCGAGCGTATCTTGGCCTTGAGTTTTGTGACTTCATCTTTGTCTAGCTTCATGCTTCATGCTTCCCTTATTCCGTCTTCTTCATTCACGTTGTGCATCCCTTTGCATGCTTCTGAACTGAGGCTTACACGCTGCTTCCGGCGGTTTCGATCTGGTCTTGAAATGGTGTCCGGATTCCATCGTGGCTTCCTTGAGCGATTGGAAAGGTCCCCAGCCAAAAGTGCTGGCCGCCAGGAAGTATCCTGGATCTCTCCTGCTGTGGCCTGCAGTGGTCGCTTTTGCCATTGCCCATGGACTTGCCATGGGCTGAGGCTCAACTGGTTTCACAGTTGCATTCCCAAAAGAGATGCCGATGAAATGACATCACTACTAGCTAGCATCGTTACCTCTTGATGATTGGCTCTGGTTAACGAGCTTGTTCACCAGCGATTCCAATCAACCATCACCAAGCATCGTTGACCATCAAACCATCATCCAGTTTTGCTTGACCGCTACAGTCTCGTTTTTCGTTGATCATTTCGGCCTGGTCAATTGGTGCTTAGGAATGGTCAAAGAATGGCTACTCAACAGGTGGGGAATTGTTCATGGTGAAGAGGGGGTCTTGAATGGGTAATGATGGTTGACAGCGCTGAGTTGATGATCAAACATGGTCAATCGCAATAGCTGACTGTCAAGCAATGGTCAATCAAGTGTCGGTGTGCGTCAGATTGAAAGGTTTGTCAATAGAAGACATGCATTGTGAGCTCCGCTTAGAGTATGTGTCCTTCAAGGGGTTGGCAAGCGTGCCAAGAATTCTTGAATACGTAACTGCAAATGCCGGTGCTAGATATCGGTGCAAATGTCAGATCACATGTCAGGGAACTAGACATAAGGCATGTCAACTGTGTTAACCTTGCAAAGAAATCGATGTCAGACATGAGTCAATGCGACTTGTCCGCGGAATCGTTGAAGCTTCAAGCGCTTTGCGACGTTTGGTTGAGCGGCGTTTTGCTTCAACGAAAAAACGTTTGCGTGTTGACAAATCATGGGGAGGTTGGGTTCTCAGCCAGCTGGGGTCTGTTGGCAACAGCTCAGCAATGATTGATGACGTGGAGATGGACATCACCACAGAATACTACAAGTTGATACGTTGTCCAATGTGTTGATGGCAACCCAAGTTGTTAGATTTGTTGTCTCGACATCCCTTCTTGGAAAATATCAAGAAAACGATGGGTAGTTTACTGGCTCAATAGCTGGAGATTCGCCATCACCGCTTGGTTGGACTGGTGGGTCAGATCCATTTAGCTGAGGAATCAGAATCACCTATTGACACTCACGGAGGTGTTTTTATATATTTATATATATTTATATATATTTATATATGTTTATACTATATATCTATATCTCTATATGTATATATATTTATATCTATACTTCTATATGTATGTAGATTAACTTTTTTTTTTCTATATTTTCATATATTTACGCGCGATTGGTGGTGCAACACCAGCCATTGATGGCACAATGGTGGGGGGTTTTCCATTTTGGGACTCCTAGTGTTGCCAATTGGCTATGAATGTAGGTGGCAGATGCTGTTTTCGATCAGCCATACTTTGGGTGACCATCTGTTGCCAGCGTATGATTCACCATGGACCTGGAGCCCCACGGTCACGCAGCTTGATGTGTCAAGAATGTAAGCCTAGCAGGCCTACCATCCACTTGTGACATTCAGCAGCTGCGAATATGGCTGCCATGCTTTGGATTCTGCTAGCTTGTTTGAGCTTGGGCCAGAGCCTGCCGGACAACTCCGTTGATCTCTGCAAGATCCACTCGGACTTCTGCAGCTTCAAGAGCTACACGGGCTTCGCAGATCTGGGCCCTCCAGGTGCTTTGTTTTATTGGTACTTCGAGCCTCCCAACGTCACCGACATCTCCTCCCTGCCGTTGATTCTGTGGCTGCAAGGTGGCCCCGGCTCTTCATCGATGTTGGGCGCCTTCTTCGAGCACGGTCCCGTCGCTTTGAACTCCGATGGGCAGCTTCTACCACGCGATCCCCGCGGAGCTTGGGCCTCCTATGCACCCGTGTTGTACGTGGACTCCCCGGTGGGCACCGGATGGTCCTGGGCCAGGGAGAACGGCTATGCCAAGAGTCAGGCAGATGTGGCCTATGCTCTCGCCCGCTTCCTGGATCTCTTCGCAGCACGGCATAGTGCCGGCACAGCCAAGCGGCGTTTGGTGCTGGCGGGGGAGTCTTATGGTGGTCACTACGTCCCGGCGCTGGGCAACTTCTTAGTGCAAAACCAGGGTCCCTTCATGCCTCCTTTCCACCTGGAGGCCGTGATGGTAGGAGATGGCCTGACAGATCCAGCCACACAGGTTCTGACGAAGCCCAAGGAAGCCTATGCCTTCGGATTGGTCGATGAGCAGCAGCTGGCCAAAGCCCAACAGTTGGCTCAGGAGGCCCATGACTTGGCTATGAGTGGCCGATGGGTGGAAGCAGCCGAGAAGCGCTATGCCATGGAAGACTTGGTGAAGAATGCGTCGATGATCAATCCTTATGACGTGCGGACCACTGAGCAGTATGACTGGCAACAGGAGCGGATGCAGAAATTCTTTGGGAAGAAGAGCAACAAGGATCTCTTGCACATCCCAGAGAACCTGAACTTTGGTACAGACCCTAAGGTGGCCGAGAATCTGAAGGCGGATGTCATGAAGTCACAGAAACCTCATGTGGAAGACTTGTTGAAGGCCGGTGTTCGAGTGCTCCTTTATCAGGGTCAGTTCGATTGGAAGGATGGCTTCGTGTCCAATGAAGCGTGGATTCGGACTCTGTCCTGGACAGGCACCGAGCAGTTCTTGGCATCGCCACGAAAGATTTGGCGCCGGAGCGATGGAGAAATCGCAGGCTACTGGAAGAGCTTCGAACACTTGGAGCAGGTTGTAGTGCTTGGGGCTGGCCATTTGGTGCCCATGAACCAACCCCTGTCTGCTGCCGACATGATGCTGCGCTTCTTAAAGCTCCCAACGAGGAGGACATCCGCCAGTGACAATGAGAACATGATCATTTTGGAGTGAGCGAAAATGAAAGGATCGATTCAAGGAGGGGGGTCGAGGCATGGCGAAATGGAAAGAACTTGGTGTTGGAGCCGAGCTGGCCTTATGCTGTTGTTCCCCAAGATGTTGATGGTTCCTCTAGTCAGGTGAAGTCTTCTACGGATGGTTGAGGTGCATCGTCCAGGGACAAAAGAACAACCTCACGCAGCTAAATTCTTAGATCCATATGAAGAGACCATCGTTAAGAATCATTTGCCATCATTAGGCATGATTGACCAAGCAATATTGGCCATCATCATCCATCATTAACCATCATCAACCATCATCAACCATCATCAACCATCATCAACCATCATCAACCAACACGAGGCGTCATCAACCACCATCAAGCATTAGTGCCGTTGACCATCATGAAGCATTACCAAGTATCATCGATGATGAACGGGCATTTTGGTGATATCATTCGCCATCGTGAACCATCCTCACCCGTCATTGTGCATCAGAACTCGTTGGTTTGACTCCATTTTTGTGTTTGGCTCCCATATCAGCGTGGTTTTATAAACGGTTAATTAATAAACTGGATGATAATAGGGGGGTTCCCCTTTGATGAGGGACACCCAGATGATTCTCTTTCCTTGTTCAATTTCTTGAGAAGGGAGGCGCAGACGGTATGTCCTGTTTCATCATGTCAAGGTTCTTTTCTTGTACTCTGATATGGCTGCATAATTTTTGTTGGTCCATGTTTGACGACCAGATGGTACCCGTAGTGCGAGCAGCTTGCAGTCCACTGGTTGGCTTAATGAACCGTTATTTGCTAGCACGAGCCACTACACATTAGTACAAAGAAGCACGCGTGCTAGTCAAAATCGGGTGAGCTACATATCAAACCGGCAAACGCCACCAGTACCCACACAATGTATTGTCAGCTATGGTCCATCCTCAACCACACCACTATTTAACCAAGGCATGTAAACCTCAAAATCCAATTTCCTGGGGCAACCGAAAGCTAGGCATGGGGCAGCAACCGTCTCCCGTCTGCTGGCTCAAGACATGTTTTGTTTCCCGAGATCCGTGGTTGGGTCCGCTTCGGATGAATGCCGCAGTGGGATGAAACCCGTGTCTTCTCTGTCAGGCCTCATGGTGTAGCTTGGCGGAAGGGCCACCATCGGCGCACAACCGTCGGCTTAGGGTGGACGGGACGGGCTCCGCTGGGTTTGAACTGTGAGTCGTGAAGCAGAGTTGTTTGGGCTGATGCCGAACCAATTCGCTCTCAGGTTCCCTACTACTACACTGGGACGCCGTTTCCTTTCATTTCTACTGGCGGGCTGCTGGCTGACTGCGGAGTCGGTCTCGGTGGTAGTGGACAACAAGGTGGGAAGAGAGCAGGATGAGTCACAGATACACCCTGGTAAACTAACATAGGAATGGAAAATCACCATGTTTTATAGAGAAACCCTAGGAAACCATTGATGATTGGTGGATTTTCCATTGCTATGTTAGTTTACCAGAGGGTATTTTCAACGCCACCGCAATTTGGGCGAATGAACATCCCAACACAGAGGCTTTTTTGCTTTGAAGACTTCCCACTTCAGGCGCAGTTCTCTTCAGAGGCTCGGTGCGGTGATGGAGTTTGAGATCCGACAATGGTTCTTTCCAAGCCATGCTTGTTTATTTTCTTTTATTTTCTCGTAACTATTAACAAACGTTTGGTTGAGTGATATTTTTCATAGGGGTTGAAACCCTCAACCAGTTTCGGTTCATCAATCGAAGTGCACTCTTTGGTTCTCCAAGCCTTTGGTTCACAAAAACTGCGGCATGATTTCACCTTAAGTTAAACTTAGACGCAGCCTGAAGCATAGGCCTTGGGGGCACTGGTTCCTAAGCGCGGAAACAAAAACACAACAAACACACATGCAGAACCCATTTTTGGATTGTTAATTTCACTGGTGGCACAACTCGATTTTCCCAAGACTGCCCAGATTCCTCACCTTGCCTTGCGAGGGCCTTGAAACGGCATCGCTGGAGCAGCTGGGCCTCCAAATGAGACACGTCATGGCGGGCGACCACTCGCTTGTACACCCAAAATTTCCCTCGCTTGTACACCCAAAATTTCCCTCGCTTGTACACCCGGTTGCCTGAGATCTTGTTTTCCTGTGGCAGGCGTGGTACTTTGAGTGCATGGAGTCATCCTCGGCATGCATGTTTTGCGCAATGTAAATCGCACAGCAGCTGCTGGTCGGACATTTTGCCATTGTGACTTTGTGTGGCAGGCGTGGTACTTTGAGTGCAATGGCTTCTGGAGTTGGACTCCTGACCGGAAGTGTCGTTGCTGGCACAGTGTAGACTTGAGTCGACATCAGCACATTTTTTTACCGGATCATTTCAAGAGGCAGATCCGGCATATTCAGGCAGCTCTGCGTCGCGGAGGTCGAGACAAGTGACGGAGATGGTGATGTGAAAAGAAAGTGTGGCCGGCTGACTCACACTGTGACACAGCACAAATCGAGAAGTGATGTCATGTGATTTACTTGCAGTTGGTTGATGTTCCCTTAGGTATTTCCTCAGTTGGTTTTGGTTTCAATTTTCGGTTTAAGTGACCTTTGGCCATTTGGTGATTAATTGTTTCTCCTCCCCGGTTGGCTGGTTGTTGGTTTCCTTGGTTTGGGGGGATTGTTCGCTCTGGTCACTACATTCATTGGTTGCCCCCCTTGGCTCGAGTTGACAGGTCTTGGAA
>VSDK01027359.1:35125-46524 GCA_009767595.1 Symbiodinium kawagutii
CCCACCCCACCCCACCCCACCCCACCTCACTCCGCCTGATCCGTCATGATGGTGCACGCGTGTTTGCTTGTAGCGTGTGTGCTTCTATTTTCGACCGTCGACATATTCCACCCCCACACCCCACCCCACCTCACTCCCCCCGATCCATGATGATTGTCCCCTAAACCAAGACCCTAAAGGCATGAAAAGTATGAGAGTCTCTTTGTGCGCAAGTGAGTGAGATTTTGGGTGCGTAAGTGAGTGAATGCGTGGGTGCGCAAGTGAGTGAAATTTTGGGTGCGCAAGTGAGGGGTTTGCCGTCATGGCACTGAGGGGTTTCCCCTCAGGCCAAGACCCAGCATATTTTTGGGGTTTGGCCGACTTGGGTTTAGTTTTCTGTAAGGGATCCCACGAAAGCAGAAAAAAGTCATTGGGATCATCGGACCATCGGTAGGCACATTGGCGAAGCAGTCATGGTCCATGGATTGAGTTCCAAGATGAGAGATTTTTTGGCAGATTTTGCCGTGTTTTGCAATTAAAATGTCCATATAATCTCTTCAAGAAAAGGCATGCGGTCATTCCTGCACTTGCCTCGGGCCTGAGCCCCACGATCCAAGCCCCAGGGATCTATGACCGGAAGGTTTTTTGGTGGGATTTTTCCCAGCTTAGGCTGGCGCATGCTAAGCTGCAGCCCGGGGTAGTTCATCGAGTCCAAGAGGCGAACTATGTGACCTTGGGGAAGAAACTTCTGGTTGAAGTGGGTGGGAACACCCATCGAAGTAGGGTGTCCAGACATGTTTACACCGATGAAATTGCTTGAACACTATATATAGTATTTATAGTATTTGCCACGAGTAGAGTGGGTTTATCTTCAATCTGACTGGGGTTTATGCCCATGAGTCAGCCAGAAATATCCAGATAGTGAAACATATCATCCATCCAACATGGATTAAAGTTGCATATGAACCAACCTCAGATTGGCATCTACGATCAATCCTGGTTCTGCCATGAGCCCGTGACTGTGTCCTTTTTGGCGCTGCAACGTCGCTGATCATCTTTTGTCTTCCAAGGAACCACCGCTCTGGAAGGGTGGTATGTGGGTATGCGGCGTGAAAAACCCACAAGAAACTGCCATGCCCGACGGTTGAAGCAGAGGGTTTCGGGTGAAGAAGAGGGTTTCGGGTGGCTTTTCCATCCAGCGAGGTTGAGCTTGGAAACAGCCAATCATTCTTTCCTTTTCCCCACGTCCCGCCTTTTTTTTGGGGGGCAAGGCTGACCTTAGAGGCACCTAGGGGATGGCAAAAAATGTTGACTTACACAGTGGTTCCCGCTAGTCAGGTTGCTGGATATCAGTGGTTTCTGGTGATCAACCATGCAGTGAAGAGTTTTCAATGTCAAGCGCTCGCTCTTATTGACGATGTCCTCCAACATGATTGACCACGATAATCAAGAAACAATATTGTGGTGAATCCTGATCCACTAGAGTTACTCCCAGTTTTCATTCTAAAAAGCGACTTATTAGTTCAATGCTCTCATTATGTTTTTCCTACTATTGTAATCTATGTTGATTATACACGTGTAACACTGTTTGTGCATGTGTATATATGTACGCCTGCTAATTTACTTGATTTTGCCACTGACTTCAACATGGTTAACTCCACCCTTCCATGATCCTACCTGTCGCACAGGCGCAGGGACTATCTCCGGTGTCTTGGCAGCGCCTCCGCAGGTCACTTCGTCCATTTACCCCGACTAGCTGGCAAGGACGGGTCACTATTCAAGATGAACCGTCTGATCAATGGTTACCTAGCTGGTTTGAATGGGTAAGCTTGGCTGCTTACCAATGGTTCCCAGTAGACACAGCGTCCCACCTAGATGACTCGGCTGCGGCGTGAGGTGAACAACGAGTTCTCCCGCTTCTCTAAAGATGTGCGGTTTCATGAAGAGCCTCGCAGATTTGCCCTACTCATCCCTGGCACGTTGCGCCGCTTCAATTCGAATGCAGATACGCACGTGGTGGCACCCCTGATCGGAGAGAACTGGGAGGTAGATGTTTTCTTGTCACTTTTTGACGGTCCTTCGCGAGGATGGACAAGTGTATCAGATAATTTTCAGCAAGATCCGCAGTTCGATGGTTTGAACAGATCTGGCATTCAGAGCGCGATCGAAAGGAGATTCAGTATGCCTGGTAGCAGGCTCGTGGTTGACAAGATATTTGATGATCATCACGAGACATCAGAAGATATCGCATTCGTGAAGGGAAACAAATTTTGGCCGGACAGTCACGGTCCAGGGCAAGGGAGATTTGCTCGTAGAAACTTCATCTTACTTTTGAAGGAACTAGAAAACCTCTGGTACCGGGCCCTTTTGCAGGAAGACCTGCTTGGGCCATATTCGTATGTCATGATTCTCCGTGATGATGCTTTTTGGTTTCAAGATTTCAACTTGAACCGATTGTTGGGCCTCGGTGGGGTCGAAAGGACGCTGGCGAGTTCTACAAACAAAGGACATTTGTACAGCATGATGTGCAAAAACATTCCCGACCCACTTGGAATAATTGATTATGTGTTTTTACTCGACCGCTCAGCGGCTGAAACCTTTGGCAAATGTTACAGCCGCCTTGTGCACCCCGCACATTTTGGACACGAATGGCTTGCAAAGTATGAGCACAACGAGGTGGGTCAGAACAGTGAGCATTTCTATTTCATCCTGGCCAAATTTGCAGAAATACAGGTGATAGACGTTCCCACTTCCCTGCTGCCAATGCAACGAACTGCCTGGCTGGATGGCAGGATGTGCTTGCACAAGTATTGCGATTCAGATGTGAAAAGCAAAGACGTCCAACAGCGCAAACCAGACATGCCTTTGTGCAGTGGCGATGTTGGCAAGTATGGTGCTGATACCACAATCACGGTGCTGACGGCGATAATGCCAATATGGATGTCAATGATGTGAAACTTTGGTGACCTGTACAGGAAAAAGATTCCATAGCACTTTCATATTTAATTCGTTTGACCTTGTAGGGATCCTGGAAGGTACCTCTTTGGGTCCCTTGTGTGTTTTTCTTTGCTCTCTTTTTGGTCTTGTGTGTTTCGGTTCTCAACTGACCCAAACTTGGAAGCAGTTTGTGCCAGTAGTAGCCGATTGTTTGCTACTTGACCTTAAGAAGCAAAGAAGGGATGAGAACATGATCATGTTGGACTGAGCGAAAATGAAAGGATCGATTTAAAGAGGGTGGTGGTGGCAAAACAATTTGCTGTGCATTCCAAATGAAGGAGCCGAGCTGGCCTTCTGCTGTTGTTCCCCCAGATGTTGATGGTTTCTCTAGTCAGGTGAAGTCTTCTACGGATGGTTGAAGTGCATCGTCCCCGGACAAAAAACAACATCACGCCAAAATTCATGGCAGATCCATATGAACAAACCATCCCCAGTTCACTTTAAGTAAATAGTTTATGTTGTATCCCCTTAGCATGGGTGTTTTATTAATGTGTGCCCAACATTAATTCCCCCGAATGTTTGTTTGAGGGGACGCCATGATTTAGCGGGCGTAAGACCTTGGGCGTAAGTTACTCAGGGGTTAATTGCTCCAAGTTGGATCAACATAAGCTGAGTGGTGATGATCGCCATTTTCAACGATCAGGAACCATAAGTGACCATGATTTTAGAATCATTAGGCTTAGCCATCATTAAGCATGATTTACCATACCATCAAACATCATTGGCCATCATCAACCATAATGAACCAACACAAGGCGCCATTAACCATCATCAAACATCAGTGCCGTTGACCATCAAACTGCATCACCAAGTATCAATGACAATGAACAGGCATTATGGTGATATCATCGAGCATCATTCGCCATTGTAAACCATGATCACCCATCATTGTGCATCAGAACTTGTTTGGCTGATCAGCGAGGTTCAAGATGTCAGCCGATGTGGATCCCGCTTGCTGAGTGAAGGATCGCCACTGATGGTTGATGAGATAGTGGCAAATGATTTTCTCGAACTAGGAAACTGGATAATTTTGGCTGATAGGAGTTAATAGTGGCTAATCCGATTTCTGAGTTGATGGTCCGTAATGTGCCATCATTAGCCAAGATATTCCAAGATGATGATCGGTTTCGGTATGAAATTGGAAAGTGATCAACGGCCTCCAAGCGGACGGTGACAGCTGCGAATCGCATCGCGCAGCGGCATTTGCCATGGATCGAGCGGCTTCCTTGCCGGCCTTGCCTCTGCCGACGTTGAAAAACAGCGACGTAAGGACGGGGCGTCTGCTGCAAGGGCTGGGACGAAGCCATAGGAACCTCATAGAGTTGGAAACTGCATCGCTTCGTCCCAAGTGGGTCGCAAAGAGCTTGTTCGAGTGGTCGAACAGGAGTCTGATTGGATGCTGAGCTGGGGTTGGTAAACCCCTAAGCCTTTAGCAATTGTCGGGAACCAAGCAAGTTACCAACATTTGGCATTTGCATGTGACATGGCACATGCGAGGACCGCGGATGCACGTGCACCAGTGCTTTTGGGCAGGCGCTGAGCTGGCTTCGTTGTGAATCAGCTTATGAATCAGCGCATATGCTGCCAGCCTTGTTCTTCTTCTTCTTCTTCTTCTTCTTCATTTTTGTTTTGTTTTTGTTATGTTTTTGTGGACCAGCTTTGCAAGAAGTCGGCGGGGGAGCGGCCGGGTTGGTCGCAGTTGTGTCTTGAACTGGGGAGACTTCTTCACATCCTGTGAAGGGAAGGCCACGTCAGCGGCCAAACAGGAGAAACAGTTGGCACTCCCCAGGAATCTTTTGATTCACAGACCTTTCACCAAATTCGCCAGAATTATTTACCTTAAAATCAGCATAGCAGATTTTTTGGTCCATTGCAAGCCTTACTTGTCTCAGTTCTAACAGCTCACCTGACTGGGGCCGGCGTAGCTGATGAGTTTGGAGTTTGACAAGGCCCTGGCCTTCCCCACAGTTGGAAAGCTTCCAGTGTGATCAACAATTGCAGCCATTATATACTGTATCAGTTACTGGAGCCACACCAGTTTATCTACATAGTTGTGGCTCCATTTCATTACACTGGTAGCAATTCCTCGCAATTGTTTCAAGTGACCACCTGAAGGCATATTTCGCACCATGTAGACATAGCCTGACACAGCCTTACTATCCCTACTGGCTTCCAGACCCAAGGTGTTGGCAATTCTGCCGAAACCCGAGTCACTAAGTCCTGGATGTTCACGATCCCCGGCCATTGCATGGGCTGCAACTGGCCATGTGTATTTGGATATTTGATGGTCAGCCCCTGATATGTGACCATCACCAAGCTGCCACATTATACGTCCTTTTCCTAACCATATAAGAAAATGAAAGCCATTTGTAGCCATCATGTCCGCGCCATCATGTCCGCAACTTCCCATTATAAACCCACCACCACCACCACCAGCATCATCATCATCATCATCATCATCATCATCATCATCATCATCATCATCATCATCATCATCATCATCATCACCACCCACACTGCCAGGCCTGCAATTGGCTCGCCAGATCATGTGCTGGTGCCCAGCGAAGGGTCTAGCTGAACCAACACGAAAACATGGCACGGGCACGTTTGTCAAGCCGAGCCCAAAGCGGTGATTGTTTGATCAAGATCATCGGTATTCCATGACCATACTAATTTATAATCATTGCCAATGTTATTGACAGGTATCACCTTTCATACCTAGACCCTTTTGAATTGCTCTCTCCAGCCGCTGCAACGGCACCATTCATCACACGAAATTGCGCAGTGATCACCGCGCACCGCTGTTAGAACTGGGCAGTGGCCAGGGGTATTCAGTGCGGGCCGCCCGTATTAAAGAGGGAGCCAGTTGGAGCTACCAACAATCACCCAGTATTATCCCATCACTCCATGAATATCCAACACTTGGCGAAGAGAGCACCGCCTTTAGCAAGGCAATCAAAGCTTAGAACAGAGTGTCAAAATGCATCTGGTACCGGAAAAAGCAGTGAGCAAAGTTCCACTTCACTCAGGTTATGCTCGCAACATGCAGAATTCGGGCTTTGAAGGTCGCCCAGTGCTACCTTTTTCTCCGCAAGTTAAGAGCCTCTTGAATCAATACATGTTGGAGCAACCTTTGAAGGCCAAACAAATCCCGAAGTTAACCAGGTATCTAGAATGCCCGGTTCCCTTTACAGGAGAGCTTTCTCCATACGATTTCCTTGTCCCAAACTCGGTAAGATCTTGGCAGTACCTTTACTATAAGAAGTCCAATCCCGCAAAAAATCTCTTACCTTTTTCGGGGCACAGTGTTCCAAGCAATGGCGCCGAACCGTCGACATGACGGTGCCACCCTAGACAATGGATCTTAGTGACCCAAGAAAACTAGCCCATGGCCAAAATATGCCTTCTTGCTTTCATGGGGATCGATGAATGCTTGAAAAATTCATAATCTCGATGCAACCGCAGCACGAGCACTACTGGTAGTTTCCATCCTAGGTGACCAACACAATGGTCATCCCAACACGGGACGACTTTCGTTTCACCAACCAGAGTTGTACCCAGGACGTTGCGCGCTGGAGCTACCAGGAGTGCCCATTCACCAAATGGTAGCCGATCATCAGTTGATAGTTAGTCACGGCAATTAGTTGATAATCAGTGATGAATATCAATTAGGTGACATATGTTGACATGATTCTTATTCATCAACTTATTAGTTCATAACCATGGGCCATAATTTGTTGATGAGAAGTGATGAATTAGCCTATCAAAAACCAACCAGCAAGTCTAATCATCCTGAAGTAGATGATGAATATCCCATCCACTTTTGATTGTTTGGATATGTTTAGATCACTTAGCTGTTGAAGATGGTCCAAGAACTGACATTACTCCAGGATGGCTATAGATGGATCAGCTGGTGGCGGGTAGACCATAGATCCATGGTTAGCACCACGGGTGCAGCTTTCGCTGGTGCTACAACTGGCAGCTGGACCAAGCATCAGTCACCTCATTCGCCGAGCGAGCGCGACATGATCAACCACCCTTGCCAATCGTTCACCATCACTAGCCAGCTCTTTAAGCAGCAATAACCCGTGATCATTTATGATCCACTATCAATCAAGCACCATTGTCATCCATTGTGAAATGGATAAATATAGCAATTATCATCGCCAATAAACAGCATTTACAATCCATTGTCATCCATTTTTTGTCAGTATGAATCGGAATCATCAGCCACCATCATTGGGGCCTTGGCAACTCCGCCACTCAGGAAGGCAAACCACCCAGCTTATTGCACTCCTGCGGCATGTTTGGAGCTGCGTTGCGTGTGGACCCGTGGAGGGAGTCACATCTTTGGAGAACGGATTTAGCTTCATCCTGGTACCTTTACCCCTGGACTGCTGAAGAAATCCCGAGGGTAGGTAAGTCATAACTATGGACCATCTCGATATGCTTGAGCGTTATCAGTGGCAGGATTCAGCCTTGAAGTTCAAACTCGAGCTTTGGCGATCAACAGATTTTTGAATTGGGCACTGGAAGATCCATATTAAGAAACCACCGCCCGTGTATCCACGGATAGTTTTGTGCTTTACTGTCAAATTTGTGGGGCTTCTCAACCTCCCGTTATAGCAATTACAGATCTGTTTTGAATCAAACCCTAAGGGTTCTCTTGCTTTGATTGGTTGCTGACTTGCTGTGTGCCTGGCGATCTTGGACTTCGGTAAGCAGGGACATATCCAGGCTGGCGCGCCCCCACTTGCACGTCATTCCTGGCTGACAGGCCATAGAAGGATAGTTACATGGGCCCCCAGGTGTGCGCATCCCCTAGGTTATTCTTCTCAACGTTATCTGCAGGTGTGCTGATCCAATCGAAAGCCAACTCATTTGATATCAGCCATAGCCACTTGGGCAAAACACCAAGAAGTCAATTCTAGCTGTGGGCTAAAAGATTTGATGCGGCACCGCAAAACTCCACGTGGTACCGTCCAAAATCGATGCTGTTTTAGTAGCATGAATTTCGTTTCCTCGTAATTTCTTGAGAACGGGTTGCATGCAGAAATTAACTGGTCTTTCTGTTTGATCATGTTAGGATCTGTTTCTTGTAATCTGATATAGCTGCTAATTTTTTCTGCCCATGTTTGAGGTATTCATTGTGCAAGCAGTTTGCCGTCCACTGTGTAACTGGTTGTCACCTTCCTGAACCAGTATTGCCAACCGTTACCCACTACATATCTCGCGAACAACCAAGTGTGTTAGTCAAAATTGCGAGCTACTTATCCACTTTCAAGAGCCACCATCAACCACACCATGTATAGTCAGATATTGCCGATCCTTAACCACACCACTACTAACCATGGCATGTAAACCTCGAAATCCAACTTCCCAGGCTTGGTGGATGCAGCCGAAAGCTGGGCATGGGGCAGTAGCGGCGGTAACATCTCCGTGTGCTGTTTGGCTCAAGACATGTTTTGTTTCCCACGATCCGCGGTTGGGTCCGATTCGGATGAATGCCGCAGTGGGGATGAAACCCGTGTCTTCTTCTTCAGGCCTCATGGTGTAGCTTGGTGAAAGGGCTGTGCTCAGCTTGGGGTGGACGGCTACCCTGGGTTTGAACGGTGAGTCACCAGCATTCCGAGGGACCGTTTTGAAGCACCGTTGTTTGGGCTGCTGAACCGATTCGTTCCAAGGTTCCCTACAGCAACGGGATGCCGTTTCCTTTCATTTCTACTGGCGGGCTGCCTGACTGCGGAGTCGGTGGTAGTGGACAACAAGGTGGGAGCGAGCAGGATGAGTCACAAGTATTTTCAACGCCACCAAAAATTGGGCGAATGAATATCTCAACTCCAAGCATTCGGTTGGTCTTTCGGATGATGACTTCCCACTTCAGCTTGAGCACAGCATTTCTGAAGACAACCATGTGATGGATCAAACACCTGACACTGAGATTCGACAACGGTTCTATCCACTGAAGCCATGCCAACACATTGCTAAGCCCTTGGTTCATCTGTAGGAGCGTAGCCACAGATTGAAGGCGGTCTGATTTACCCTAAGTTCAACTAACGCAGATGTGGATAGATGTGGAGAATCACCCGTTCTTGGATTGTTCGTTTCACTCGTTTTGGTGAGACTTGGAGGTTGGTTAGTAGGTGCTACCATTAACAAACTCGCCTGTCGACACTTCGATGTAACTTTCCCAAGCCCAGCCTCGCGAGGGCCTTGAAAAGCCATCCTTGCTGGAGCAGCTGGGCCTCGAAACACGTGGCAAGGGGGTTCCCTCAATGGGGCTATGGGGATCATAGGACCAGCCATGAGCCTTTTGGCGAAGCAGTCATTTTTCATGGATTGAGGTCCAAGATGAGAGATTTGTTGGCAGATTTTGTTGTCTCAATTTGCGTGGCGTAAAACCTCTTGAAAACCAAGCATGCAGTCATTCCTGCACTTGCCTCCTTCGTGTTGAAACCAACGAAAAGCAGCATCCCAAGCTGTGCCTTCACCCGTTTCCCGTTTCCATCCGACCTGTGGTGCCTACTGTTCCCTTGTGGTTAAGAATGCCGAATTATGAATCATGACCAAATGTCGGATCAAGGATGGATGATCAATGATGATCGTGGTTGATTTGAGGTGCCGCTGGAAATCTATGATTGTACTTTCAGGGTTTCTCGGTGGGTCTTTTCCTCACGCTGAGGCTCGCGCAGGCTAAGCTGCAGCCAGGGATAGTTCATCGAGTCGAAGAGGCAACGCCACTACAGGCGAAGAAGACCTTGGAGAAGAAACTTCTGGTTGAAGTGGGTGGGAAAACCTATCGAAGTAGGGTGTCTAGACATGTTTACACCCATGAACTTGTTTGAAAACCATGGTTTTTACATGGTTATACCATCAATCTGCCACCAGTAGAGAAGATTAACTCCGATCTGACTGGGGTTTATGCCCATGAGCCTGCCAGAAATATCCAGATGGTTACACCCTTCGCAACATATCAACCATCCAACATGGGTTAAAGTTGGGCCGTAGAAACCCACCCTAGATTGGTATCTACGATTAATCCTGGTTCTGTTGCGCTTGACTGTAGTTCCGTGTCCAAAAATGGCGCGGCAGCGCCGCTAGGGTTTCGGGTAGGGGTTTTCCATCCGGCTGAGGTTGGACACAGCCAATCATTCTTTCCTTTTCCCCCAAGTCTTTGCCCCTTTTTTGGCGGCAATGTTGACCTTCTCTCTGCCGTAAGAGGCACCAAGAGAAGGAAAAAAATGCTTGAGCATTGTTTCCCTAGCAGCACTGGGGATGGCAAAAAATGTTGACTTACACAGTGGTTCCTGCTAGTCAGGTTGCTGGGATATGAGTTGTTTGTGGCAATCAACTATACGGTGAAGAGTTTTCAATGTCAAGCAATTTTACTGACTATGTCCTTTCGCATGATTGACCATGATAATCATGAAGCGCAATTGTGGTGAATCCTGATCAACTATTACTATACTCACTCCCATTTTCATTCTCCTGGACAAGAGCGAATTTTTAGCACAATGCAACTCATTATGTGTTACAACTACTTTGATATTTTTTGTCTATTAAAAAATAACACACACACACATATATATATAGAGACTATAGGTATTTTTTTGTATATGTATATGTGTACGCCTGCTGATCTACTTGACTTTGCCAATAGCTTAACCATGGTCAAGCCCACAATGTAGCGGAGGCGCAGCAAGCACAGCGACTATCTCCGGTGTCTTGCAAGCAGAGCCTGAGCAGGTCACCGCGTCGACGATAGGTCAAACATCAAGTCACAACTCTTCGTTTTTTAGAGACTAATCATTAACCACGACTAGCTGGTGAGGATGGGCCACTAGTCATGATGAACTCCCTGATCAGCGTTGAGCCTAGCTGGTTGCCAATGGTTCCCAACCCATCAGCCACCCCTTGGTAACAGCTCCGGACCCGGCTGACCACCAGTCACGTCATGAGGTGAACTACGAGTTCTACCGCTTCTCCGTGGCCAGAGGCTCCATCGAAGTGGGCGACTTGTGCCTTGGCCATCCAGGTGGTGAGGATACCCCGGTGACAAGCTCGTGGCACCGGGTCACCAGGTGCCTTTGCTCCTTGCAATTCGTGATCCGTTTGAAGATCCGGTAGATGAATAGATGAGTTTGAAATGATTCCATAAATGTAAATCAACAATCGATCGATCTATCTTCCTCTATATATGATGATTTTGCACGCAAACAGAAATGAATCATGTTTTTGCTTGTGGGTCCATGTTGGTCAGATCTGTGCTTGTTTTTCTCGAGCTTTGATGAACGAACAACTGACGTGGTGTATCTGATTGGAATTGCTGGAAGCTGTCCATCAGCGGCACGGGATCGGCACTGGTGTAAATGCGAGGCCCCCAACTGGACCCATGAACAGACCCCTTGGACTAGTACATATAT
>VSDK01027359.1:56608-72158 GCA_009767595.1 Symbiodinium kawagutii
TGCTGCAGAAGCTGCGGCTGCAGCGGCCAAGGCTGAGGCAACCAAGGAGGCCCCCGCTCCCATTGAAGATCCCGTGGCACCACCTGCGGAGCAAGAGATCCAAGAGCCTCCGGCCAAGCGCATGCGGGTTGACGAGGGGAGTGAGGCCAGGGAGGCCAAGCTCGAAGCTCAAGTGGCCAGCCCGGCTCGTCAGCGCATCAGCATCGGCTGAGGGGCGCCAGTTTCAAATGAATTCGAGACCTGACAGGAACGATGTGGGTGCTGTGTGCCTCGCAGACGGCAAGAAGGTTTCCTGACTTCAGAGTCTCGGCGGATCATGTGCAGTGTAAAATACCAGTGGCTTGACCCATCTTGCCACTTGAAATTCATCGAAACAACATCAGCCACAGCAGAAAAGCACCAGCAAAAAAAATCTGCTTGGCCCAAAAGCGGGCGCAATGGTAGCGTGCACTTCCTCACAGTGATGCACCATGTGCAGAATCCCATCATTTTCACACATTTTCACCATGATTCCAGAATTTGCGCCATAATCCTTGAATTCAAATTATACTATAGTACTGAATTCATTATACGAATTTTCACCATAATTCCAGAATTTGCACTAAATACTACGATACTATATACCCTGATTTCAAATAACCATACTACACCATTATTGTTTCCATATAGGTGTTTCTCAAAATAGGGATACCCCCAAATCATCCACTAAAAAAACTATTTGTAGTAGTAAACCAGCCATTTTTTGGGCTCCCTATGACTTGAGAAACCACCATATACCATGAATAACTATACTACCATGAATTCAACCACCATACTGCCATGATTTCACCATCTCAGCAGGTGCGCCTTGGTGGCCCCGAAGTGCTGCCCAGCTCGGGCGATGTGGGGCCCTGCGTGGACGGAGCTCAGGAGGGGTCGAAGCTGTGGAGCTTTGGTGCCATGGATCCGGTTGGTGGCCGATTTCGGAATGGTCGATTTCATGGCCTTGATGAATGATGGTTGGTTGATGTTGGTCAATGGTGGTTGATGATGGTTGATTTGATCGTTGATTTTATCGTTGATTTGATCATTGATTTGATGGGTACTTGATAGCGGAAGTGATTCTTCTATGGTGAAGTGATGCGTGTGACCTCTTGTGGCGGTAGATTTGATGCTTCTATGGTCACCAGCTCCACCGCTCGCAGGAGACCCTGTGCCACCTGGAGCCGGGACAGAACATCGTGCTGAAGCTGGCGCCAGGAGGGACGGGTTAAGATGGGTTAAGCGTGTTTGGTTGTGGCTTGGTGATGCCGCCAACGTAGTCAGATAGCTGGTTTCTTGATAGCTGGGGGGAAACCCAAAATGGTTGGTTTATTACTATACATGGTTTATATTGGATGATTTGTTGGTCCCCCATGTTGAGAAAGGCCCATATGGGATATGCCGTGTAGTTGATGTCAACAAGTCAGGCAACCATATCAACCAGTCATTTCTTGCGCCCTAAAGTTGATGAAATTTCGGACCCAAATTTGATCACCCAGCATGGATTCACCATCCATTGATAAGCCTTAAAAAACATAACTCACCATTAAAAGCCTTAAAAATGTTAAAATTCATCATCAACCATCACCAACGCTGCACCACCTCACCCACCAGCTGCGCCCTTTGTTTCGCCAGGTCGACCTGTGGGCGCCTATGGCTTCATGGTGCTCAACGGCTCCGGCACGTGGGCGGCGCCGTGGCGGCGGAGCGGTTGGGAGCGGTAGCTGTTGGGAGCCAGGATCTGGGCGCCAGCGCGGCCCCATGCGGCGCCCTGAGGATCCCGTGGACTTCTCACTGGCCGGTTCTGTGGATGGCATCTTGGACGGTCCCACAGCGTGGGAAGGTGATGGGTCGGCTGGTGCGTTGGTGTGCGTGTTGAGCCTACGACTTGGTCGTGAAGCCCTGCCCTTGGATGTGCAGCGGGTGAAACAGCCACGGTGTTTTGGAGCCGGCGGCTGCATTCACCTCCGATAGCCATGTTTACTTCCACTGGTGTACTATTGATCGCCATCGACGAGTAATTTTTCGTCATTTACCGTTCAGCATGTGGTGGTTTCTCAAAATAGGGGTACCCCCAAATCATCCATTAATAGTCATTTATAGTAATAAACCAGCCATTTTTTGGGTCCTCCATTTTGAGAAACCACCAAGTTAACCACGTTGCTTATAAGCCCAAAAACGCCCCGGTGAATGGGGGACCACCTTGGGATGCTCGCCCAGGATCCAGCTGGAAGAACCTCAGCGTGAAGAGTAACGTGGAAATGCCCAAGGGCGATGCCATCATGGTGGGGCCCTACATGGTCCTGGACCTCACTGCCCCGGCATCGGCGCCTTGGCTATGAAAGGGGAGGTGAAGTGACCGAGAACTGGCGGGTGGTTATGATACACCACAAGTGATCAGAACTCGCCTGCTGAAGCCCTGGCAGAAAAAACGAGCTTATTGTCCTGTTATGATTGGTTAAGAGTGGTGAATTGTTACTAGCTTGTTATGTTATGATTGGTTAAGAGTGGTGATCTACTGGAAAATTAATGGTTTCAACTACTGGTGAACTAAACAAAACCATATACAATATGGCTAATTTATGGTTGTAAATGTAATGAACCACAACTAATGTAAATAAATGGTTACAGGTAAAATAAGCCAAAGGGAATGTTGGCTAACTAGCTGGTTGATGATTGACACTAGGGGATAACAACCAACAGCTTAATAGTGGACATAGCAACTATGTGTGGCGAGCTGGGTCGATTTTAGCCGTCCGAAAAAGGGTAGGTGAACAACCCGAAGGCTAGACTAGTGACTGGTCACTCATAGGGACAGCCATCAAGTACAGCGACCCAATGGCCAACCACATTTATTATCCTCTGAATTATCCATCATTAACTATCATTAGCTGTTAGTAATTAACCACAATAAGCCATCATTACCAAACCATATCTAACCATTTAGTTGTAGATGACGATATAACCCTATCTAAATGATGGTTAACCCTATACAACCCTAATGTTGGTTTCTGATTAGTGTAACCCCCCCTAAAGTAATGAAAATAGATGAAACCAACAGGTAGATACTAATCAGAAACCAGCATTACATGTATTACCATGACTCAGTACCTGTTAACCCCTGAGCCATCCATCTCCACCCGCTTGGAACCGAGGTTCCGGGCGTCACCGGAAGCAGTATCGGAGGAGCTATCCGCTGGGCCAAGGAAACGCACCCGGCCAAGGTGGGCCGCCCGCGGGGGATAGGGAAACCACCAGCTGTGAACTAAGGAGCTATGGCAGATCCATCATGTAGGTAGATCCAAATGGCATGGTTGATGTTGGTCAATGGTGGTTGATGATGGTTGATAGTCAAATGATGGTTGAATGATGGTTAATGATCTTGATAGCAAATCGGTTGGATGATTCAAAGTGGTTGATCGGAGAGTGATGCGGAATGACAACCGCGGCTAAATGCTCCTGATGATGCTGGTTGGTGGGGGTTGGTGAGAGAAAATTGAGTGATGGTTGATTGTGGGTTCTCTCTCTCGTTGGGCTTGGCTGTCCGCCGCCTCACAAAGGCGCCCTTAGACAATGAATGCATGGTGGCTGAAAGCGATGAGTGATTGATTTGTCCCATATATATATATATGTATATATATATTTTTTTTTTTCCCCTCTCTGTCTCTCTCTCTCTCTTTCTCTTTTTTTCCCTGTGTGCAGGACATTTGCCTCCGCAATATTTTCTCAATGGCTGCCATGAAACCACAAAATTCAGCCATGAATCATGGATATGTTTGAACATGAAGTTCACCAACATGATTCATGTTGAAACCACATCAAGCCCAATGAATGACCGTAACCGTTAAGTCCCAATATGAGAGAATCAGCACCAGCGGCGAGCCAGGTCGCAGAAAGCGTTCCCATGCCCTTCTCAGCTCAGTGCCATGGCTGAACACCTGTGGCTGGTGGAAGTCGTTAGGCTTAACCATGCGGTGGCGGGTGATCCTTGCGGATGGTACCCTCGGCGCAGGGAGAAGTGTCAAGACTCTGTGGCTGCTTGGATTTTTTGTGACCATTGTGACTCGTTACGCGTGAACCATGATCACAGAGCAAACAATTGATAGATGTTGATAGTGGCTAATGATGGCAAATAGTTGATCCTGGTCAATCATCGCTCGCCCGAATCTACCAGTTGTAAATCACTGAAGGGCAAAATCAAGCCATTGCCTAAAAAGTACCGACCCTTGTCAACATTTGTGAGCGGAAAATGTACCCAGCCATGATGAAGCAATGATAAACCAGGATTGAATCATGATAAACCATGGGTTAAGACATGATTTAACCAAGTGGGATTACAGGCCATTGTCAACCATGCCAACTATGGTGGACCATGATTGCACCATAAATAAGCATCTTCACTCATCATTGACCACTTTGTTGCTCATTGTTCTTGGCTATTATCCCCTAGACCTATCTGACAGTAGCCATCGCCAGCCTCGCCAGCCATCAACAAACCATCAATTGCCCATCAATTATCCACAAATTGATGATTGATTACCCATGACTCAACCATCAATCAAGCATCAATTAACCATCAGTTCGCTATCAACCAAGCATTAACCATCAATTAGCCATCAATGAACCATGATCTCACCACCAATGAATCATTAACTAACCATCCATGAACCATCAACTGACCATCAATCCTCAACAATGAATCATTGAGTAGCCATCCATGACTAGCCACTAGCTATCCATGACTGGCCACCAGCCATTGCCCACCAGCAACCTTCACCATCCATAGATCCATCACCCCACCAGGCCGAAAGTGCACGAGGAGACTACCAAGGCAGCCCCGATGTGGTGAGACGAGGGTGTTGGAAGGGTACACTTTTGTGGAGTAGTATTGAGCATAGGGGGATAATAAGCAACAGTGGGGTATATAATGATTGATGGTTGATGATGGTGATGATGAAAATGATGATGAAGATGAAGATGAAGATGATGATGATGATGATGATGATGATGATGGTGATGATGAAAATGATGATGAAGATGATGATGATGAAGATGATGATGATGATGATGATGATGATGATGATGATGATGATGATCATGATCATGATGATGATGATGATCATGATGATGATGATGATGATGATGATGATGAGGAGGAGGAGGAGGAGGATGAGGATGTTTTTGTTGATGTTGGGACACTGGGCATGAATATAGTTCTGGAAGATGATAGGTGAATCATGATACATGATGAATGCCGTATGAGGCGTGATTGTTCACACCCAGAGTCTCATACATTCCCATCCCCCGGTGGTACCTCTTGTCAGCCATTCGGCACTTGTATGACCAGGCAGCACTTAAATCCAACGCATATCGAGCTGCCCGGCGAACACAAGAACTATAGCTTGGGCTTTGTATGAACCTTCCTCCATGAGATTTGTTTGGGCCGAGAAGAATGGGAACGCCCTCAATGCCCTTCAATCCCTCAACATCGACCCAACAACTGGTGTGATGCATTTCATATGGCAAGCCCAGGTGGCTCAAGTATTTCTGCTTGAGGTCCATTCCTGGTGCCTTTGCAAATAGGAAGTAGCATTTTGGGCAGTGGATCCTTTTCTCTTCCGCAGAATGACTGGTGCATGTGAAGTGTGACCTCATGGAAAAATCAGATTGTTCGACGTGATCATGTCTGATAGATCCTGACGGGGGCAAAGACGAAGCACTTCCTTCAGAGTGCCAAATGCACTACAGGGCGAATTCGCAGAAAATTTCCCGATCGCAGAAGCATCTGCAGCAAGGGAGTTGCTTCAACTTTAAGCTTCAACTCATCAATCGCTTCAGCGATTCGTCGGAGTGATCTACAGCGGGCAGAGAAGATTTTCGAGGAGCTGAAGAGTTCTCGATGTCAGGCGAATGTCGTGACATATTCTTTGCTCATGAAAAGCTGCACCAGAGATCGGTGGTGGAAAGTCCTTGATTACTTGGCTCAGGTACAGGCGGTGAAGCATGACATCATCCCCTACGGTGCTTCCGTCAGCTTTCTCAACAAAGCTGCGCAGTGGCAGGCCTCCCTTGGAGTTTTGCAAGGCAACCAATTTGGGCAGCTCCGCGTAGACATGGACACCCGCATGTTTGCAGCCGCCTTCACCACATGTCGCCTGGGAGCCTGTTGGGAGCTATCGATCAGCTTCTTGCAGAAGGCCCTGTCTTTGAGGGTTCCTTTGGACGATGTATCTTGCAATGGCCTGGTTTCTGCTCTGGTGCGCGGCAAGAACGATGTCCCCACAGCAATCGACATGGCACAGAGCGTCGCAAACTTCAATTCCATCCTCATGTCTCTACAAACTGGTCAGGCTGGACAACGAGACAAGATCAGCATGCTTCCTTGGGCATGGGCCCTGCATATTTTGGAGATCATGCGAAGTCGAGGCCTGGTTCCAACACTTGGAACCTTCAAAGCAGCTGCGTCAGCTTCCAAAGATCGGCCTGAAACGGTGCAGCCGCTGCTTGAGATTTTGAAACTCATGGGTTTGCCCCCGCTGGATGCGACATCTTTGAACATGCTGGTGAGCTCGCTGGAACGCTGCCACCGGTGGCAAGATGCCTTGTCTCACCTGTACGGAGAGGTCGTCGATCCAGATCTGGCAGCCTACAACGGCGTGGTTTCGGCGTGTGCCAAGGTCGCTCGCTGGAGAGAAGCCCTGGAAGTGGTGGCCCAGATCCCAAAAAAGCATCTGAAGATGGATGAAGTCACGTTGGGGAGCCTGGTCTCAGCATGCTACAGAGGCCACTGGAGCTTGGCACTGCAGATCTTGCACCGAGGGCAGGAGCAGAACATCAGGCCCAATCAGATCATGGTTCACTCGGCCGTAGTGGCGTGTGAAGGACAGCGCTGGCCTTGGTCACTGTATTTGTTGGAGCAATCCATGTCCTGGCGAGTGGTTCCAGATTCCAACCTGCTGGGTGCCATCATGTCCAGTTGCGAGAAGGGCCATCAGTGGGCTCACTGCTTACACCTTTTGAGTGCTGCCTTTCGGTGGCAGTGCTCTCCAGATCTCCCCATGCTCACCACCAGCATCAGCGCGTGTAGTAAATCTCACCGCTGGGAAGCCACCCTGGAGCTTTTCAGCCAGTTGCTGACGTTTTGGCGATGGCGTCCTGACACCGTCACGACCTCCGCAGCTTTGGCAGCCTTTACCGGTCGACCTTTCAGGCGAGATCAGCCCTTCGCAGCAGCTTTGTCGGAACACTTTGGCGCTCCCATGGTGAACGATGGAGGCATCACCACGCGCTACTTAGCTGAGGATCTTGTAGACCTTCGAGACCTGCCCCTGCCGCTGGCTAGGGCGGCAATGTGCGACTTGTCCAACGAGGCCTTCGTCCGCGGTTCTTTCAGCATTGGAACGTCAACCAATGCCACGTTTCAAGATTCTGCCAGCGGCAAAGTACAGGGTTTCTTGGAAGAGTTGGGCTTACGGCCTCCCTGTGGTGTGCAAAATGGTAAGGCAAACTTCGTGAGGTGACTGCCTGGCAGTTGACATCACCTGTTCGATTCGCGAGGGTTCAACCTCGCTTCGAGGTTGACAACTTCGAAGCTGACGCTGTGAGAAGCTGGATGCCTAGTGGCCAGCAATGCTTGCGGACAAAGATTCGACCTGGAGCGTGGCTATTCAGAGCCGACACTCGGCGATCTGCCGAAGGCCAGAGCAAGAGAAGTACGAGGTGGTGAAGGAGAGACAAAAGCAGGGTGAGGGATCTGTCTCGGTTTGGTCATGGCTTCAGTTGGAGTCAACTTCGTCAACCAAAAGGCTGAAGGTCTTACCAAGGGTAACTAGGATGGACTTTCAAGATCTTTCAAGTATTCTGGCCTGACCATTGAAACTGACCACTGAAACTGACAACTCAAACCTGATGAGTTTAGCCGTCCATTCGGCCCTTGTTGATGGCTGGGCTGCCAGGCGCCAAGCACTTCGACGACACCGCAGCTTGGCGGAATCAGATAGATGGATAAATATGGATGAACTGAACCGGAAGTCTCATGCATCGGGTCAAATCAGAGTATCCAGAGGAACGGTTGCTATCATGTTTGATCATGTCGCCCTGTTTAACAGGTGAACATTCAGCTGAATGGATTGAAGTTACTAGCATAGCTAGGGGGGTATCCCCAAAGCTCTTGTCATACTCCTACCGAGCATTGATCCTAGCTCGCAATCATCACTATTCATTCCCCACTACAAATCATTACCAACCTAATATTAAACCCTACTATTATATAACAATGAATTACTCTAATCTATGAATTATTCAGATTTAAACCTAAATAAACGAGATTAAATCTGAATAAACTACTATTAAACCTAAATAAACGAGATTAAATCTGAATAGATGAGATTTTCCCAACGCTCCCATCGCCGCTGAGTTGCCTCAGGAAGCCGCCAGAGACGACGCCGGAGGCGGGGCCCCTTGCAGCAGTTGGGTGGCCCATCCATGGTGCCATCAGCATGGGAGATAGCATGCAACGGCGCGCCATTTTTTGGTGATAGCAGTAGTGAGGAGGACCATGTGTCCAGCTTGTGCCGTTCAATATGGGTGCACAATGCGGATTTCATGCTGCATGTGAATCATTTTTCAAGAAGGAATTCTTCTACAAATGGACTGGTTCCCTACCCTTTTTGGAAGTGACCCCATTTCTGGAACGAGTCATGGCAGGGTGTTGACCATCATGAAGTTAACAATTCGATTGACCTAGAGAAACGTGGGATTCACCATCAATGTTGATCGTTGTTCCTAATTATCAATTGCCACCTGTTCTGGAACACAGCCTAGAAAGGAATGAGATGTATATCCGATTTGTGCTCAGCTTACACATGGGTTCGTTTGAGGCAAATCATTCAAGGTCAACCTTCACCAGATAAGTGTCAAATCCTGGAGAATATGGCTCAATTCATATTCTCAATATTCCCTTGGATGACGATGCGCCGTTTTCTGGCTGATGGAAGTGCAGCAAAGCAGGTGGCGTTTGGCAGTGCTAGTGTCATGTGCCACCGTAGTGGCCTTTCCTCTGACCTCCTGGATCTCTTTCAGGAAGTTCTCCACAGATGTGCGGTTTCATGAAGAACGTCGCAGATTTGCCGTACTCATCGCCGGCACGTTGCGCCGCTTCAATTCGAATGCAGACACGCACTTGGTGGCACCCCTGACACGAGAGAACTGGGATGTAGATGTTTTCTTGTCACTCTTTGACGGTCCTTCCCATGGATGGAGAAGCATATCAGATGCTTTTCAGCAAGATCCGCAGTTCGATGGTTTGAACAGATCTGGCATTCAGAGCGTGATCGAAAGGAGATTCAGTATGCCTGGTAGCAGGCTCGTAGTTAACAAAGTATTTGATGAATATCACGGGGCATCAGAAGATATCGCATTCGTGGACAGAAATCAATTTTGGCGGAATAAGCATCGTGCAGGGGACGGGAAAACTGCTCGTTCAAACTTCATCCTGCTCTTGAAGGAACTTGAAAGCCTGTGGTACCAGGCCCTTTTACAGGAACATCTCCTTGGGGCATATTCTTATGTGATGATTCTCCGTGATGATGCTTTTTGGTTTCAAGATTTCAACTTGAACCGATTGTTGGATCTCGGTGGGGTGGAAAGGACGGCGGCGAGTTCTACAAACAAAGGGCATTTGTACAGCATGTTGTGCAAAAACATTCCCGACCCATTTGGAATAATTGATTATGTGTTTCTACTCGACCGCTCAGCGGCGGAAACCTTCGGCAAATGTTACAGCCGCCTTGCGCACCCCGCACATTTTGGAAAAGAATGGCTTGCAAAGTATGAGCACAATCAGGCGGGTGATATGAGTGAGCGTTTCTACCTCATCCTAGCCAATTTTACAGAAATACAGGTGATAGACGTTCCCACTTCCCTGCTGCCAATGCAACGGACTGCCAGGTTGGATGGCAGGATGTGCTTGCACAAGTATTGCGATTCAGACTTGAAAAGCAAAACCGTCGGAGGTCTCAAACCGGACATGCCTCTGTGCAAGCCAAAGAAGGGAAGCTTCAGTTCAAGTTTTGGGAAGATCCCTTTCGGGAAGTCTTCCAAAGATGCGCGGTTTCATAAAAAACCTCGCGTCGCCAGATTTGCCCTACTCATCGCCGGCACGTTGCGCCGCTTCAATTCGAATGCAGATACGCACGTGGTGGCACCCCTAATCGGAGAGAACTGGGAGGTAGATGTTTTCTTGTCTCTTTTTGACGGTCCTTCGCGAGGATGGACAAGTGTATCAGATAATTTTCAGCAAGATCCGCAGTTCGATGGTTTGAACAGATCTGGCATTCAGAGCGCGATCGAAAGGAGATTCAGTATGCCTGGTAGCAGGCTCGTAGTTAACAAAGTATTTGACGATCATCACCAGGCACCAGAAGATGTGGCATTTGTGAAGAGAAATGTGTTGTGGCCGGAAAGGCGTCCTGGGCATGGGAGATTTGCTCGTTCAAACTTCATCCTGCTCTTGAAGGAACTTGAAAGCCTGTGGTACCAGGCCCTTTTACAGGAACATCTCCTTGGGGCATATTCTTATGTGATGATTCTCCGTGATGATGCTTTTTGGTTTCAAGATTTCAACTTGAACCGATTGTTGGATCTCGGTGGGGTGGAAAGGACGGCGGCGAGTTCTACAAACAAAGGGCATTTGTACAGCATGTTGTGCAAAAACATTCCCGACCCAATTGCAATAATTGATTATGTGTTTCTACTCGACCGCTCAGCGGCGGAAACCTTCGGCAAATGTTACAGCCGCCTTGCGCACCCCGCACATTTTGGAAAAGAATGGCTTGCAAAGTATGAGCACAACAAGGTGGGTGATGGCAGTGAGCATTTCTATTTCACCCTAGCCAATTTTACAGAAATACAGGTGATAGACGTTCCCACTTCCCTGCTGCCAATGCAACGGACTGCCAGGTTGGATGGCAGGATGTGCTTGCACAAGTATTGCGATTCAGATGTGAAAAGCAAAGACGTCCAACAGCGCAAACCAGACATGCCTTTGTGCAAGAAACTCAATGGCGGCACCTGAGGAAAAGACAGCCAGCTTCGTCGCTGGCTGAACTGGTCCAACCAGCAATTGCTTGCACAAGTGTTGACAATTGACCACACAAGCAGCATGAATCATTGTTGTTTGGCAAGGAGAGCGAGCTATATCAGGCCTCCAATAAATCCAGTTGGGTAAATCAAGGCTATCCCGACCGGGTCCAACAAGGTGCTTTAGCGGTGATCAGGGCAGGTCCTACGGCTGGGACCACCAGCAATAGCACCAGCTTTTTCAAGGATTGATAGATATTGATAGATATTGATAATTGATAGTACTGGTAGTTGATAGTAAACAATAGTATTAGAGTAGATGATAGTAGTTAATAGTTGATAGTAGTTGATAGTAGTTAATAGTTCTGTTAATAGTTGATAGTAGTTGATCATGATTCAGCTCCTGGTCAGGTAGGTGCCACTGGTGAGCGTTCACCCACTGCTCCTGTGTGCAGTCGTAGGGCCATCAGCACTAGCTATCTTAGTAGAGGGAAGCAGGGGAATGACATGTCGAACCATATTGAAGCCACATCCTGGCACGAATGCTCCTTGTACTTTGCCTGAACATCCCGCAGCATGATCATGTCCCTGTTGTGGATCCGACCTTTTAGCCTTTTCATGTCAAGGAATTTGAGTCTCAACAAGATCCGAAGGTTAGAACAGATTGGGCTGCTGGCATTGAAAGTCTTATGTCTGGCAGGTCATGGGCAAGATGTTTTATCAACATGACCTTCCTCACTATTGTTGAGTATCGTTGACCAGTATTAGTTATCAGCGATCCTGAGACATTATTGAGCATGGTTAGCAATTTTCTTGTCAAGAGAAAAGCCGGCTGCCCAAAAGAGACGACATCGTGTCACAGTGAACATGAAGGACTTGCCAAGATGGATGAACTTTGGGATTGAACCTCTGAGGTCCAACCGAAACGGTGTTCCAAACATGGAAGGCGTGTTTCAATCGAACTTGGCACTGAACCGGATAGTACTGCAAGTTTGGCTGAGCTGACTATTCAGTTATTGCACCTGGTGCCTATCTTTGGTTCAAGCACCTCAGGCCCTGAATTTACAAAAGGTTCGCAGCAAATGACCCCGCTTTTGTTGAGTATGTTGATGGTAGGGAGTTGACCATCAACCTTGAAACTGACTCAGAGTTAAACATACCGATGGCAAGATATTGTCACCGGTTCTGTGGGCATTCATGGTCGACATAGTCATCGTGATTTTCGCTTGGCTGCTGGGGTACTCGAGATGGGTACATTTGCCGTGGGCATCCGCCCAGTCATCCCAGAAAGATGCCTTTGCTGAGACACTCAGCATCATTTTGAGGTTGCCCATGACAGTGCACAGTGGGATATCCATTAAATATAGAGTAGCAACTGAAGAGTAAGAGTGGTAATAAGCGGTTGTTTAGTACTATAGATGTCTCCTCTTGAATTATTTTTTGGGCCCTCCTATGTTGAGAAACTACCATATAAATCATACAGTAATCACACCATTGGCCAACAAATCATAGCTCGCTTTCTATGTCCCCATCCTGCGCTGATTTCATAGGCTAAAACGAAGGTTTGCCCCATGTGTTGGCAACAAAAACTCCATGAATTGGGGGAAAACCATGGCTTCACTTGTCACTGGTGCCGCGGTGGGATGGGGGGAACCGTTGTGGCAGGCCATTGTGGAAGAGGCGAGAGGGGGCATGGTGATGCAGGATAGTTGACAAGGATGGTTCATGATGGATTCATTGATGCTTAAGGATGGTTGATGACAGTTGATGACTGGTGAATTGATGGTTGATGTTGGGTTCAGCGTTTCGAAGCAGTACCGGGAATCGTTCAGGACACTGCTTGCTGCTGCGCAGCAAGTCCATGGCTCATTAGGGGCACCATGCCAGCCTTCGGTGGACCCCTCGATGCTCACCTGGAGAAACAGTTGCCCATGGTGGTGGACTAGTTGTCCACCAGCATTTGGTCAGCTGGATCCATTGGTCAAACCGTTCAAGCGATGGGTTTATCACAGGAATCCTCATGAACAGACACCACGTTTACCCACCCATCATGAATCATCGACCCCAAGAATCCACGGTTGTTTTTGTTGCTAACTGCTGCTTTTTGACGAGTATCATTATTGACCATGAATAATTGATGAATGATCGTCACCCGTCATTGGCCAGCTTAGTCGGCCATTTTTATCAACAGTAACGACTGTGGCTTATTGACCTTTGACCATCAATTAATCAATGATTAACCTACATACTCGACTAGCATTAGCCATTATCTCGCCATTTGGTAGCCATTATCAAGCATTATATTCTCCTCACGATCGACCATGTGTTCACCAGTGCTAACCAACCATGATCAGCGACATCATTGACCATGCCATTGATAATCACCAACTATCACCAACTATCCGCCATCATTGATAAAGCAACTATCACCAACCATCAACTAGCCAGCAAGCATGATTCTGTTGACTAGCCATCACCCAACTGGTCCCCCAGATTCATCGTACTTGTTCTTGGTCAATCGGCTGTAGAGTCCCCGCGATTTTTAATGTATTCTTAAGGGTTAATAATAGCCTCAGTCTACTTTGAGGCGTTCATGATCACCTTAGTCTACTGTAAAATGTTAATCTACTCTTAGACTCTTAGGAGTTGATTTTCTACTCTTGGTCTACTCTTAGAGCCTGAGGGGTGAATCCAAGAGCCGAGTCCCCAGGATTTCTTCTTGGTCTTGTGGCTTAGCCACCTTGCTAGCTCCGCTTGACGACTAGTTGTTGCATCTTTGTTGCTTAACCGTTGCACCTGTGAAGTCTCATGATGGTTCACCACCCAGCCGTCAGGCCCAGGATGCAGGTTTGCCCTCGGCCATGCTAAAGAGAATTCGGAGCTCCCTTGAAACGGTGCCCGGCGGCCACGTGATGCCGGTTTTTGATGCCCGGTGGTAGCCGAAGTTGATGGCTATGAAGAGGTTGTTCAACCAATGGTTGGCACTTTGGGCAAGAATATGATTTCCTCAAGAATCCAATGGTTTCATGGATTAAAACGTGATAAGCAAATCAAATCAATCAAAACCAACGAGGCTCGGCTCAAGAATCCAATGATTTCACGTTTTCACAAGAGGGAACATGGTGTAACGGTTGTCCAGTCGGCTCCAGGGGGATGGCAACCTTACACCGCCCATAGGGCCGTGATTTCCCACCAATGGGTATGATAAATAACATGACTAACCAAAGGTGTAATATATACCAATGGTGTATTTTTTTTGTTGTTTCTTCTCGCCATTTCCCACTAATTAGCTGACTAACCAGGAACATTTCATGGTATTTCGAGCTAGTGTTTTGACCGTCGTCTCCCATAGCCTGAATCGGATTCTTGCTGACTCCATCCAGCGATGTTTTTCGTTTCGTGGCGGCCCGCCTTTTCCCGTTGGCTTTTTATGGCTTTTTCGCGGTTTGGTGACGTCGTTGTCGAGTGACTTGGGAGCTAGCTCTCAGGGGGAGCTATCAACGGCGGTGATGCGAGGCGAAAAAATCACGACATTTTCAACGGCTGAAGCTCACCCACCGATCCATGAGATGAACAACTAATAACCTAATAACCTGGTCTTTTGTACCACCTCCGCACCAAAACAATAGAGAATCGCTATATAAAAGGGCATAAAAGTGCTAAGGTCAGTGCCTAGCCCTTAAAGTTCGGGAGGTACGAACAAGGCATGGTACATGCAAATTGCTGGTGTCTTGCATGGTCGGTGAAAAAAATTGGGGGGATGTTGCCATGGCTTTTTGGACCGCTTCCCACTTGGGAGCCACTTTGTGGGCCAGTTTGAAAGCCATGGCTTCGTTGATGAACAAGAGCAACAACAACAACAACAACAACAACAACAACAACAACAACAACAACAACAACAGTGGTTGCTGCTTAGTGCTTTCCCCAAACCTTTGGGGCTCTCCAGCTGCTTTTCGTTACCTCAGGTGGACTGCAAGTACTACAAGGCCATCAAGTCGATGTGGCACAGTGCAAGCAGAGCGCGAATGACTGGTGCCAGCATTGCCCGAAAGGCGGTCCGAAAGGGCGAAGCGGGAAACAGATTCGATTGCTGCAACGGCGGGCTTGGTCCAACGGTCAACCCAACGCCAAGTACAACCTAAGTGAAGTGCAGTTCTGGGAACGGGAGGTCTAGCCCTTACCCAACGACTTGCCAGTCTCAGTGGCCGTTGTAATTCAAGGGCTGAGGTCAGTACTGGGGTACCATTTCACACTCGGCGAAGCAGCTCTACCACTGGTGGCCCTCAGTTGTGGCATCATCAACGGGTTACGATAACCAGATATGGCTACGGGGCAGTACCAAATGTCCAAGAGCCATGGGTTGAGTGTTTTGTTTGAATGGGGGCACCCCCAAATCATCAAATTTCGATCATTTTTGGCAATGAACCATACATTTTGATTATCCCCCACT
>VSDK01027359.1:72170-126044 GCA_009767595.1 Symbiodinium kawagutii
AGGAATGCCCATCTATGGGACTTTTTACCAGGAGTAGAAGGTTTTGGGCCCTCAGCCATATACAAGCGCCCCAGTGCCTGTTACATCATCGGCGAGGCATTGGTTCTAGACACATCCCTCCTGTTGCTAGACATCCCGAGACTTTGTGTAGATTCCCCTATTCGCTTCTTGCTTCTTATGCCTTTATCATTTAATTAACCTTCCACTAACCATCATCAACCATCAACGATGAACTAGCACTATCATTAACGATTCATTGAACTTTATCATCATAAATCATCAACAAAGCATCAGTTGGCCATCATTTGACCATCAACTAACCATTAACTCACTGTCATGAGCCATCAATTGAGCATCCATTAAACATCAATCAACCATCACCAAACCATCCATTAAACATCAGCCAACCATCAACTAAGCATGAATTAGCCGTCATGAGCCATCAACCAACCGTCAATTGACCATCAACTAACCATCAATTCAGCGCATCCTCAAGCATCTATGAACCACCAACACCTCAACAAGGCGCACCTTCACCATCCTGAAGTATCAGCCATCACCAACGAACCATCCTGAAGTATCAGCCATCCTTGGGGATCAACGATCATGAGCTAACCATCCAACCAAGCATCCATAGCCATCCATCCCCACGGCTCCAGGTGGCACAGGTGGTGGCCATTTCAGCGGACGCCGGCTTCACGGTGGAGCAGCAGGCCGATGGTCGATGCAAGAACGAGCCATGGTGGCCACCAAGCGGAATGGCTAGCCACCATAGTTAAGGGCAAACCATTAATGATAATGTTGGTTTCTGATTAGTGTAACCCCCCCTAAAGTAATGAAAATAGATGAAACCAACAGGTAGATACTAATCAGAAACCACCATTGATAACGGCTACCCAGGATGAAGCTAAACCCCTGGTTGATGATCCTAGGGGGTATCCCCTAAAAGCCGACGGGTTTTCCCCCTTAAAATGGGAACCCCCCTAGTTAATCAACCAGGGGTTTATTAATCCTGGGTTACCATTAGTGGATCATGGCTAGTCACCACTCATCAGTGAGCTCGTGGTGGATAATGATTAGTGAACGGATGGTGACTAGTGCAATGATATGGTGACTATCCACCACGGGTTAATGCCATGGTGGCCATCCACCAACAATAATCACTAGTTTCAACCCATTTGTGGGAAATGGCATGACTCCATTGTAGTCTCTTCACTGCACGCATTGCAGTTGAGCTGTTTGGAGAAATCGTTCAATGGCTTTCTCATTTGCATTGGCGGATTCGAGCAGTTTAGTGGGTGCTAGTCATTACCTAGTAACCTGGAGAATGGTAATGACTAGCTATGACATTATGTAACTAGGAAGAACATGAGTCACGTAGCTGTAAGTTGCAGTTTTTCAAGATTTCCTAAAACCCAACTATCAGTAGTTGCAATAATGCCTAGTGGCAGAACTAGGGATTACTATTTGAGTAGCTAGGACTAATCTTAATTCTACTGATTATGACTAGCTATGGTTAAGGCAACGGTTGAGATTGTCCCATAATTTTGACTCAAAAACCAGCCAAAAAACCAGCCAAAAACCAGCCAAAAAACCACTGAAATGAACCAAAGAGATGTCAACATATACCCAAGTAAACCCAAAAATCATCATCCGGGGTCAATTTTTCACCACTAACCAGACTAGCCAACACCATTGATCCTGCACCCGTTCCACCACTGCCCTTGAGGCCGAAGCAGGCGCCGCAGCGGCCAGAGCAGCGTTGAGCGGCACGCACGAAGCGGAAGGCGCGGTCCCCGCAGGGAAGGTCACAGCAGGTGGCTCCGGATCAGCAAGCCTCCAGCTGGGCCAAGGCTTGAACGAACCAATCATGGAGTATAGGAACCAACAATAGTGGTGAATGTTGTAGGGGATAATGGTCAACAAGAAATGAAAAATATACCAATTTAATTGAATTTAGTAAGGGATAATGGCCAACAAGAAATAGGAAATGTGTACCAACTAATCATCAGTCTTATGGAGGATTGTAATGGTATGTAATGGTCAATGACAGGGGGTTACTCCAACAATAGTGGTTGAACAACTGTTGGTGGTGTCCCAAGCCATAGGGAACCCCCAAAATGGTTGGGGACATCAAAGTTATGCTTGGTTGATGATTCAAAATGATACACACACACAAACATCTATCCATCTATCAATCTAATCTAATCTAATCTTATTTTATCTGATCTTATCTTATCTGATCTTATCTTATTCTACCTCATCTTATCTTATCTTATCTTATCTCATCTCATCTTATCTTATCTTATCTCATCTTATCTTATCTTATCTTTATCTTTATCTTTATCTTAATCTTAATCTTATCTTATCTTATGTTATCTTATCTTATCTTATCTTATTTTATCTTATCTTATCTTATCTTATCTATACATCTCTCTATCTACACCAATTAATATTGGATGATTTGGGGGCACCCCTCTTTTGTGAAACCAGCATGTACTTGACGGTAAATCACCAGCTATTCAAGGTGGGGATGGCATCTGAAGATGGATCTGCCTTCAGATGTACTGATTGCAAATCTGATTTGGTCACACATCCCCTGATCACCCGACATGTCTTGAGAAGGGTTCATGATTTGGAAAATCCATTGCTGTTGCTGATTGGAAAAATCGGAAAATCCACCTCTGAGAAGTCCCGAAGCGATGCAGTGCTTTCGGTGCTTTCGGTGCCACCGCTATCCCGCAGGCCCAGCTGACACGATGGCGGAGGCGTTGCAGAGCCTGGAGACGTTGGGGATGGACTTGGCGAAGCAAACGGAGATGGAAACTCGCACCGCGAAGGGCAGCGAAGGGCAGCGTAGGGCAGCGAAGGGCAGCGGGGCGTTGAAGGGCTGAGTCGTGTGGTACCAGTTGTAGGGAGAAAATTTGTGAAAAATGGCCCAACATGTTGGTTTACTATGGCTTCATGATGATTTCATGAGGGTTTGATGTTGATCAATGACTCAGCTAAATAATGATTGGTGGTAGTGATGGTGGTTCGCAAGGATTCGTTTGCAACACCGCCTTTCAGCAAGCGGTTGTTGGTGGATCCGTCCATAGTTACTAGCCAGAGTTGCTGGTAAAACTTTGGGCCATCGCCGGGTAATTCCCAGGGAGCCAGGACTGATTCGCCTACCAGGGCCTACCACAGGGCCTACCAGAGGGCCTACCACAGGGCCTCAACATCACCCTGGTTTGCGATGTAGCTTGGGATGTGTGCAATCGTGCCAGCACTTCCGAACCCAACCGATCTGTAGTTGTTTCTTGTGATTCGCCATCACGAGTTTGATTAAGCATGGGCCAGAGGAATCCAAGCGTTGGAAAAGGGAAGTTTGGTTTGCGACTGTCTACTTTCATTCTCATGGCGGTTAGCGAAGAAAACCCTCTTGCAACCCACTGGTATCCATCTCTGGGAGATGTTCAAACGAGGAGATTAGTGTACCGATGCTGATTAAGCATTCTTGAGCATCATCAACCTTCAAAGAACCATGATTGGCCGTGTTAAACCATCATTGAATCAGCATAACAGCATCGTCAACCATGATTAACCACGTTCAAACCATTCATCAACCCTTAATTAGCCCTTCATCAACCATTCTCAACCACGAATTGACCGTCATCAACCACTACTTGACCATTCTCATCCCTTCATCTGGATGAGACATCGGGATCCACTACTTATGGTGCGCCCGGCGCCACCGGCACAGCGCAACGCGACGACCAAGGCAGCCGTTATGGAGACCCAGAGCCCTGAAGAGCGCCGGGCACTTCTCATGCTGCTGAGGGCCGCTTCACCGTGCCCTGGCGACGGTTACCCACCTGGGCATCGGTGCCATGGGAAGAGCTGCCCCGGTTCCAGCTGCCCAGCGAGGTTTGATGATAGCTTAGTCAATGGGAAATCCATGGGTGATGGGATGGGTCGTGTCAATCCATGTTTCATGGTGAGGGATGGGAGATCAACCAACAGCCGTCAGCCATGGTTGAAGCTTTTCCAAAGATGTGCTTGATTTCCATCCTTTGCTCTCATTCCATGGTGCTCGCAGAGGCTTGCCACTCTGGTGCTGTTTATTTTTTTTGGGGGGGGTTTGGGCGTGCAAAAACTGCACCAGTTTTGTTTTTGTTCCTGCTTATGTACCGCTCCACACGCCGTCTACCTCGAATTTCCCCGGAGTCCATCTACCAGTGAAGACTCGTAACAAACCAATCTGCAACATACATCGCCGAGCTGTGCCACTACGTGCCACTTGTTTTCTGAGTTTTTTTTGTTTGTTTGTTTTGGTTCACTTTTCTTTTCAAATAAGGACACCCGGGGAGCAGAAAAACTATGCAAACTTGAAGAGTTCTAAACATTGTATTTGGCTCGTTCAGAACTGGAACGGCTTTTCCAAAAAAAGTTGGACCCATTTTCCGCTTCAACACTGCCCACGACAAGCACGCAAATTCCACACCTCAGAATTCAGGATACCAGCTTGCACCCAGAAACACAGACGCATCCAGATGTAGGCACCTCTCCGATGTTTTTAGTGCAGCCGGACTGAGAAAACATCGGAATTTACCACGTTTCTGTTTGGGTGCAAGTTGTGAGCACATAATGCAAAATGAAAGAAAACCTTGGGAAATTTCGAAGTTTTTGATGGCGGCAATCAAGAACACTATAGAAAATAGGATATTTTTTTTTGTGTAAAAACGTGGAAAATGGGGGTTTTTGCATGTATGTTTTTTAAAGATTGATTTTCAAGCAGAGACCGTGGCAGACATTGGAGACGAAGATGTCTGGGTGTTGGGACGTTGTTCCTTACTAAGTGTGTCTAAACAAGCTTCAATACACATGATAGCACTTACTGGGGGCAGTATCCTGGGAGGTTCGGGCAGCGGGGCAAAGGGAAGATCTCTGTAGGTAACCTGGATGTGTGGTGCATATGTGGGTTTTCCAGCATTGACACTGACCCTGAAAAAGCCTTGGTTCAGGTTGGGGAGTGTTTTGTAGCGGTGCCTACACGTACCCAACAAACGTACCACGCAAAGAAAAAACACCAGAGCAAAAACACCAAAGAAAAAGCACCCGAGCAACCTCCCCCCCCCAAAAAAAATAAACAAGAGAGAACAAAAACACTAGAGCAAAAACACCAGAGAATCAACATCAGCAAAGAAAAACCACCAAAGCAAAAACACCAGAGCGACAACACCAGAGCAAAAACACCAGAAAAAACTCCAAAGCAAAAACACCAAAGAAAAAACGCCAGAGACCAAAAACACCAGAAAAACACCAGAGCAAAAACATCAGGAAAGAAAAGACACCAGCAAAGGAAAAAGCACAAGAGCAAAACACCAGAGAAAAAACACAAGAGCAAAAACACCAGAGCAAAAACACCACAGAAGAAAAACACCAGCGCAAAAACAACAATAACATGCCAAGACAAAAACTTACCGAACAAAAACGTACCAGACGAAACCATACTGGGCAAAACTGTATCAGATAATAACTTGCCACACAAACATGTACCAGACCAAAACGTGCCAAGCAAAAACGTGCCAGACAAAAAGTTACCAGACAAAACTGTACCACAGACAAACGTACTAGACAAAAACTGTACCAAACAGAGCCATCAAAAAAGTACAAGAGCTCCTTCGGCCGGCTTTCGTCCCCTCCTTCTCAGGTACTTACTATTTCTACCAATATACAAATCATGTATAGATATACACATGGATACATGTATAAGTATGCAGGAACTAATGGCGCAAGAAAACACATAGATATGGTGATAAATGTGGTGAATTCGGCAAATCCAATAAGATTTTGATCAGGAACCATGTTGAAAGTTTCTCAGAAGACGTAAACAAATTAAGCTGCTTACCCACGAATGAGCTATTTGATCACTGGAATCATCAGGGATTTAGTGAACTATGTTAGGGATTTAGGGAACTATGCGGCGAATCGCAATCACTGATGGTTGAAATCCGTTACCCAACCGCTATCGTTAACTGCCAGGATGCAGGCCACCGCTCGTTGTGAAACGGCTCGTTGTGAAATTTCATTGATTTTGAATCATGCTGGACAACAACAATTCCATTGCTTGTAGCACGCCGCGCGCATCGCCTAATCAACGAACCCCAAGCGACAACAATTTTCAAGCATGCTGTTCAGATCCGTGCTTGTGCAGTTGAAACGTAGTTCTTCATGATGCAAAAATTGACGGAATGGTCGGCCCCACGCCAAACAACCATCCACGTTCCAGCCTCCGCAAAATGTGAACCAATCGACGCCAAAAAACGAGAGAAAATCAAAGACACAAGCAAAACCAGGCCAACATGCCTGCTACAAGTGCTGTGGGAGGGCGCAGTCAAAAAAACATATGCCAACCAATCAACACTATGCCAAGCATGCCAACTGGCTGCCAACTAACCATGCTTCCAGATGGCTACAGCCAATGGCTTCCCAAGTTTTTCGGGCGCCCTGCGCATGGTGAAGCCCAGCGGTTTCGCGCCGTACCAAGGCCCAGCACCACCATGGCCCCGCCGCGGCGCCTCACAAACCCGGAGGGGTCCAACGAGTCTACTGCCGCCTCGGCGCCGCGCGTGGTGGCGGAGCGAATCAGCGAGGCGTGGGGCCATGGGGCCATGGGACGGGTGGGTTGGAGCAACCAAGGTGAACTCAGGGTGAAGGGTGATCAATTCATCAACTCCTGGTCAAGTTAGGGTTAAGTTAAGTTAACACTAGCTAGATGGGTGATTCAAGTTAAATCAAATGAGTACTTGATTGAACTTAATCATCATTTGATTCAACTGAACTGAGTTCAACTCAGGGCCTAGGCCAGGATTCAATTGAAGGTTAATTTCAATGATTCGTTAATGTGAAAAATGATGGTCAATGATATTCAATGATTGTTGGTGAAGTGGTTAGATGATGGTTCAGAAATACGGGAGAGAATTGAGCAAGGTTGACTGATGGCAATAGTCGAATCATTGGAGTAATGTTTGGCAGTCCATATTGCCAAGCATCTCTTCGCTTATCCATAAGCCGGTGAATAATTTTTAAATCTCAGAGGATTTATCGATATGGATTTCCCAATATTTGCCACATCCCTTTAAACCAAGTTGAGTGTGGCTGATTGAGTGGCAATGACAGTTCATGATTGTTAATGATGCTTGGTTGACCCACAACATCAACAATGTTTTTTTTTTTTTAGGCAATGGCAAAAATGGATATGCCATGATGATGATGATGATGATGATGATGATGATGATGATGATGATGGTGAGGAGGATGATGATGATGGTGAGGAGGAGGATGATGATGATGATGATGATGATGATGGTGATGATGATGATGATGATGATGACGACGACGACGACGACGATGATGATGATGATGATGATGATTTCACTTGCTTACCGGTGGATGTGTCCGCACTGGCCAGTCAACGTAACCGACTGGCGGGGCTTTCGACTACAACGTGTTGAAATAGTTTGAAACATACAGGAAAACAATTTGTTGAGGCACTTTATGGCACTTGCTATGGGCGTCAGAGGGCGGCTTTTTCCTCAGGAAAACGTGGGGCAGGTCGGCCTCGAAGGGTGTGAGGCTGCAAGCCTCCTTTTTTAGGGGAAGCGCCTGGAGGCCGCGCGTGACCTTGACAGGTCCCCCCTCAACATGCTGGAGATTGTGGTCATGTGTTGAATTGTGGGGTTGCACAAGTTGAACTTTCTGAATCCATGCCACCATGATATTCTACGCAACTGATCTTACCACCATGCCTCGGCGATTCGCCAGAGAAATGGAACTGGTTTCCATTTCATCAATTAGGCAGACATGTAAGAACACATTGGAAATTGATCGAAATGTAAGGGCTCGGATCGGCCATGCTTATGGTTTGGTGGTTGCCTTTCATCCGGCAAAGCAGGCCTTAGAGGGCATACAGAACGTGGACCCCCAGGTGAAAGTGCAGGCGAGCGGCTTCAGGTCAATCCGGTGAAGGTCTAACCCCTGTTGGTGGGAGCATGAAATGGTTATCTTCGTCAGGGATTCAAGATTTAATTCTCACAGTCCCTTCGCACTAATTTTCACGTCTGGATGTTCCCGCCTGAAACCAATGATTTAGTGGAGAATCAAAACACTTCCAGGGGCCAGGGAGGCGTGATAAACAAACGGCAGGTGCCCATGATTGGTTGCCCGTCAAATTCTTCAGCAACCTGTTGTGGCGATTGTTATTGTTATTGCCATTCGTTGTTCTCATTGTTCTCGTCCTCCTCGTCGTCGTCGTCGTCGTCGTCGTCGTCGTCGTCGTCGTCGTTGTAGTCGTAGCTAGTGGTTCTGGCGGGCAGGTGGCAGCAGGCACCAGCATAATGTGGGGATGGAATTTGGCCAGCGCCGTCTAGAACCCTCCCAGACAAGGGGATGTATTGAGATGCGCATGTCAACAAGAACAATTTCCAAAACTTGCCCGTTTGATTGGGGGGCATCCGTATAGCAAAAACACATGATACATGTTTGTATTGTTTTGCGATACTGGTTTTTGCTGGCTGTTTTTATCCAGGCCAACTCACCATTATGAACCACGAGCGTACCAGCTTGACCCAACTCGTTAATCAATTTTGACCAGAACTTCACCAGCTTACTAAGCAGGATGATCAATTCAACCAAGTTTGGAAGTTTGGAAGTGGCCCAGGGACAAGTGTTCAGGGCGTCCGGCTAGGTGTAAAGAGACATGTTTGGCCAGAAAACCTGGTTCAATAGTGAGTCTGTATGCTTTAACTTTCATTTTGGGCCTTTGCAAAGGTGCCTTTGCCCAGTTGTGCATGTTTGGTTATCTCGCGAATTTCGAGCAAACCAGATCAGGGCTGGAGCTTCCAGCAAAAGGCCTGGGTTCACATCCAGAATCATGGACGTTCCTGGGGGAATTGACGAGACCCCCCACTGCTTCATCACAGGTTCACCCCTAGGTATTGGTGCCGGAGGACCCTGGGTGCGTCATCGCCAGGTGAGGAACCATGTGCTTGAACGATTTTGGTGGCTCAAGTGCTTCGCTTTGGATCTAGTAACGGCATGACCGCCCATCTTCGTGGGCACGCAAGAACACTTGAAACAGCTGGTAAGTCCAAAGGAAGGGTGGCAGCCAAATATTGTGAACACCTCCATTTCGAACCTTTTTCCCTTTCATCGCTCCTTGTGTTGCTGATGCTTCGTCGTCGCCATGCGGCAGCTATCGCCGCGGCGGTGGTGTTTCTCTTGACGCTCCGTGAGTCCTTCGGCACAGCACGGCTGGAGCTGCCTCAGCACGGTCCAGAGGACGCGTGCACGTCGAATGTGACGATTCTGGGGACCTTCGGGCTGACCAACGACATGCCGTGCACTGCTCTTTTTGAGCTGACCTTCGGGAGTTTGATGAACAACGTGCCGGAATTTCGACCGTGCCCCAAGATCTTCGTCTTTGAAGCCACGCGAAGACCTCCGAAAAGGACAGAAATGGACCACAAACGCTATGAGGACTTCATGGAGAACCTGCACATGCTAGGCATTTCCAACCTCCAAGTGTTCACTTTGCCGAATCAAAGCACCTTGCTCGAGAGCGTGAGATATGGCCTGTCACACGTCAAGACTCCGTTGATTTTCCTGTGGCAACCTGACTTGATGCTGCTGCGGCGCCCACCGGATTGGCCCAAAATCGTCCAGAAACTTCTGGAGGACGATCTCCACCCCACGCCGGAGGCCCTCCGCGACGTGCATTTTCGGTATCACAACGACTGGGACACGTATTTTAATCAAGGGCCACGGAAGCGACATAACTACAGTGGCTTTGAGGAGGATCTGTATATCGTCCACTATTGCGACCAGATTCAGTTGGCCACCACGTCGTTTTATCGCGATCATGTCTTCCGTTTGATCGACCTCAAGCATCAGAGCATACCAAAGGAAGATTGGGGATGGGGGGGCAAGTACATGGAAGCGAATGGCGACGTCATTAGCAAAGAGCACAAGAGTGCGGGCTATGGATCTTGTTACAAGGCTCATTGTGACAAGGACAAGCGCAACTTGGCTACTTAGTCGCCTGTCAAGTCGACTAAAACACCTTTCTAATCCTTTCTACATTGTTCTTTTTGCTGTGTTCGTTGGTTGGGTTTGGACTGGTAGATGGAATCACAACATGTACCACATTCACCACTGGGGTTTCTATGACTTGCATGTTTCTATCCAGCCCTGGAATATTGTACGTAACGGTCATCCCACAGTGGTTTCCTTTGAGAAATGATGCCACATGAATAAGCCAGGACATACGAGGATTTGATCAGCTGTCCATTTCAATCTCAATGAGTAACATCATGGATTCACACATTAACTACTTGAGCCATATAACAATTCGTTCGTCCTGGGTTCACTTGACCTTTTTCAATGCTTTCAAGGCTTGGGCAAGCATGAAAATTCAGAGGCTGAGCGCAGCTGGTGTAAGGGTTTTACGAATGGTTTCACTTTTTTGAATTCGACGACTCTTTCCCGCTTCCAAGGACAGCAACGGAAAAGCAAGCGGGCCTACTATGCCTACTGGGAGCATTGGTTCTACGTGTATCCTGCTGATCTTCTCAGTGACATTTTCCACGCCTACGAGAAGGCCAGACCTTGCCGTCAAATCCACATGCAGCTCTGTCTGCCCTGGGCTCCAGCATGGTTTGCGCCCAAAGCTCTAGGCTGCAGCCTGCTGGAACGCCTGGCCTTGTATGGCCGAATGGACGTGTTGTTGTACACCTTGATGTATGGTGGTGCGGGGTTCGTGCCAGCATGGGCTGCGCTGCGAGGTCGCAACATGAGGTTGACAACGCATGTCCTACTGCTGTTGGTGGCCAGCTGTTTGCCGTGGGCTTTAGTGAATTTCGGCTGGGGGTATGGCCAGTTGATTGAAAACTTAAGGAAGCCATGACAACGAGGAAGCCAAGGCATGATATGGCACATACGACTAGCTTAAAATCACTTGGAGTTTGGAAGGAGTGACTTTTACAAGGCAAAGTTTACTCAGAAAAGTCTGGAACCTGCAATACGTTTGCTTCACCTGGCCGCATTTCAAGTGTGCGAAAAATTCACGCGGCACGGTGCTGTCGACCCTATCTGACCCTATCGGTGATGGCCAATCGGACCAGCAATGTCGAAAGCCTTTAGCTTTGGATCTGGCATTTTTGGGTACTACCTTCCAGTTTTTATCACCAGCTAGTGAAGATGTATTTGGGTGTTTCTCCAAATAGGGGTGCCCCCAAAATGATTTCTTTATTGTACAGCAATAAGCCACTAATAGTGGATGATTTTCGACAAACAGTTGATCGTAATGCGCCACAGCTAAACCAATAGTTGATTGTAAGAAGCCACTAATGTTGGTTTCTGATTAGTGTAACCCCCCCAACCAAGTCATGAAAATAGGCATGAAACCAACAGGTAGATACTAATCAGAAAGCAACATTAATAGTTTATATCCCCATTGTTAGAAGCCCACAATTTAGTGTGAACTCCCAGGATGAATGTAATCCTGGGGATTGCGATGGACCGGCTTTGAAGATAGGCTTTTTGTGGGGTCAACTACCGTGGTGAGAATCCACCATTTTCAGATAGCTGGTTTACCTGTTCAGATACCTATTAAAGGGTGGATTACAGAAATGAACTTAGCTTTTTAGCTTTTAGCAAGGGATCTAAAAGCCACCAAGTATTAAAGGGTAAGTTTATAATTTAAAACCATTTATAGTTGACTGATTTACCTGTTAAAACTGTTTAAAGCTGAGGATTGGCGGCTTTCCAGGTTGGTTTATAGGTATTCTGGGTGAACATTGAGGACCCACAGTAGCTGAGGGTTGACATGCTTGTAACAAGCATCGCTTGGGGATCCAAGTTTGCAGGGAAGACATATGGTATCGATCCACAGCTATTTTCACATCTCAAGCCTAGATGATGAGTCATTAATTTGGTTAGACTTGTTTTGATATTTTTGTTATTGTTATGATCATTGTTATCATCATTCCTACTATCATCATATTCATTATTGCCATTGCGATTATTGCTGTGATTCATCAGTTACCTTCAATCGGTAGTGCTGCAAAAATTTGTCTTGTTGTTGTTATTCTTGCTTGTTCATTTTGCTGGTCAATTTGAGTTCAGGTCTCAATCCAACCCTCCAAGTCATGAAGTTTCTTCCTACTTTCAGGCCTGAGCCCCCATGTTTGTGAGACATTGTAAGATATCTAGTTGCTGGTTTGTAAGCCCAGAGAGAGAGAGAGAGAGAGAGAGAGAGAGAGTTGCTGGTTTGTTGATGGGCGAACCGAACCATTGATTGATAGCCAGAATGATGGTCGGTCATCAAACTCGTTCCTGACATACAAGGTTTATGATTATAAATGATTGATGACATACTCAGTGATCAATTGTGATGGTTGATAGCTAAACACATATTCCGTGTGGCAACCTAATCATTGAAGCTGAAAATCACTTGGTTTGATAGGTAAAGCCATTGTAAAACAGTGGATTTTCCACGCAGCCAGGTTTTCCTGAGTCAATGTTAGATGATGATGGTTGATGGTCAATCATGCATGGTTATTTCAATGGTTTATGGTTATTCCATGGATGATTGATAGTGATGGCTCATGTTTGATGATGGTTACACTCCCCTTCACCTCTGCCAGCTGACATAGCACTCATCCAAGAGACGTTACTTGACTAGCAACCGGCTAGTAACCAACTGGTGGTTGACCAACAAGTAATCAAATAAAACTTGTGACCAAACAGCAACCATCTAGAAATCAAGCAGTAACCAACTAGTAACGTGAGTAACCAACTAGTAACCAAGTGGCTAACCAACTAGTCAAAGTGGTATATAATCAAAAAGTGCCCAGCTAGAAACGAACTAGTGGTTAACCAACTAGGAATCAAAAAGGAATCGTAACCAACTAGTAGTCAGATAAGAATCGTTACCAAACCAACTAGTGCTTAACCACCAGTAGGAACCAACTAGTGGTGAACTAGTGACTAAGCATGAAGCAACAAGTACGGTAATCAAATAAACCTCCATGGTCAACCAACTAGTGCCAGCGTTTGCTAAGGATGAATTTGCCACCTCCAGGCCACTAGAGCAACCACCAGCCGGCACTGCGCCATCACTTTGACACGAAACAACCTGCAAGTCAACCATTCATTCATCAAAAATCATTTTGCCATCAATCAGACATTCATCAACCACTAGCAATCATCAACCATCAATTAGTAAGCACTAACCTTAGCTAATTGAGTGACCACTAGCAATCATCAACCACTAACCCACTAAATCACCATGAATGAACCATGTCTTAGCCACCTCACCATCCCTCACCGCCGCTGTACGACCAGGTCATCTCTGGTGGCGCAGCAGCGGCGCAGCCACATGCCGCGTGAGGTGAAAAGGACCGAGTCGAATGACGCCTTGCTGTTGGTTGGGAGGGAACTGGGGCCAGGAGCCGGCCACCGGGTATCCCGGCCCAAAGGCCCGGCTAAGTCACAATAATCTGGTTGGTGGTTTCATTGACATTTTTTTATTTTCCCTAGTAATGATTAACAAATGGTTGGTTGACTAATATTTTACATAGGGGTTGAAACCACCAACTAGTAATGTTCCTGAAACTAACAGGTGATTATATCGCTGGATTTACGATCCGCGATTGCCATGCCTCCCTTTGTTCTCACAGTGCATGGTTTGAAGCAAGGACATGGGACAACAAAAACGTGTCACCACTACCACTTAATCATCATTAGAACATATTGGAACCACGGCTCACGCAACTAAACCATCATTAGAACATATTAGAACCATGGTTCTCAACTAAATCATCATTAGAACCATGGTTCTCAACTAAATCATCATTAGAACCGTGATTCACAACTCAATCATCATTAGAACCATGGTTCACGAAACATCACGAAAGCGTGTCACCCTTAGATCATTGGTGGAACGATGTGAAACCACAGCGGCCGCGACCTCATCGCCGGCTGCGACTTGGTGAGCGTTCGCCTCAGAGCTTCGGTTGCGAAGCTGGCCAGGGCACCCGACAGGGAATAGCCTGGCAACTAACATTCACGGTACCAAAAGGTTAAAGGAAACGGTGGAATTTTACTGTACATAGGTACCAACTCACTGACTTTTAAGTCTTTAAGTTTTGTTTCGTGAGGTCGTTTCTGGGCGGCAAATGATAGGGGGAGAATGTTGACCGGACATTCCCAGTGAGGGATGAAGCTGTCAATGATTCAGACAGCAGATCCAGGCCGAAGAGGTGGTTCATGGACCTGCCATGGTGGGCAGATGATGTAGTCGTACTGAACACGATCACCGCCACTATCAGACCACCACCAGCACTATCTCTCTGAGTCATTTCGCTTCTAAAGTATTCTACCACCATTTATCACTAAGCACCATCTTGAATGATATCGTTTTTCTTCTTGAATAAACCATGCGCATCGTTCCTTCGCATGCCTTGTGGTCGTAACCAGCCTTAAAAAAACGACATCATTTCTGTTTGGGAGTGAAGGGCCTAACTGGAAACATTGAAGTGAAGGTTCTTTGATGGAGAGCATGAAACTTCATCATGTTGCTGGGATTGCTGTCTTTTTTGAGCAACTTCGCGATTGATCATTGACCAACTGTCAACTACATCAGGGTCCCCAACGATTAAACCATAACTAACTAGCAATTCTTAAGCCATTATGAACTTCAGCATCAGCCAACCAATTATTACTGTAACTCCGGATCATGTTTGGCTTCCTCCTTACGGTTGTGGTCAGGCGACTGAAGCCCTGGCGTTGCCAGGTCACCTTTGGAGAGAACCTCACCTTTAGAACGAGCGACTCGGAGGACGAGCAGCTCCCATGTGGCTGCTTAGATATGCGCGATGCTGACAGAGGTTACTCTCTTCATCATATGCTTCATGTTTCCAAGTAATTCTGCATATGCGCTGATGATGCTTGATGATGCTTGATGATGCTCAAGGATTGCTGTTTCTAAGTGCTCGCGATTTGTGAGCAGCTCGTCGTTAATGGTTGAATGGTGAAGGATGGTCGGTGAACATCCTAACCGCAGCGGTGTGCATGTGTCTATACGCAAAGCTTTGATGATAGGGGACACAAATCGTTTTTCAAAGAAAACATATTTTCCGGTTCTTGGAAACTAACATCTAAGCCGTTCTAAACCTAATTAGTTGCGAACTCATTCTCGACTATTAATGATATTTACCTTCCAATATCAGTGGTCATACACGGTGCTAATCATCGTTCCACATCACCCATTGTGAGCCAGGATTTGCCAGTGGTTTTGAAATTTCACCAATCAGTATCATGGCTGCTGTTGTTGTTGTTGTTGTTGTTGTTGGTGGTGGTGGTGGTGGTGGTGGTGGTGGTGCTGGTGGTGGTTTATTAAACCCTTCTTAACCAACCGCCAAATCTTTATCATAGGAATTTCCTTTATAGTGCAACCTATTGAATGATTGCTGCTTAAGCACTCCTCATTTGCAATCATCATCAACATTAATCGTTTATAACGATATATCATGCATTCATCATTTGCAAACATCATTGGCTACCATTCCTTGTCGGGTTTTGTTATTATGAGCCATGATTTGCTAACGGCTGATTCAGCGCTGCTCATCCTTCACCAACTATTTCCCACCATCCGAGTTTCTTCCTGGTTCATGGTTGCTCAGTTTGTTCCCATTAGCAATCACCGTGAACCAACCATTCATCACCATAAATTAACCCTACTTTGGTTAACCTTCAATGGCCATCACCAACCATCCATTCACAATCCATTCACCATCCATTCACCATCCATTCACCATCCATTCACCAGCCATTGCGCTAGCCTCCACCAGCCGTCTGGGAGGTTCCCCATGAGCTCAGCATGGCCACCCCCATGGCACCAGGACGCGTCGCACCAAGACGTGCCCGGCGCTGGAAGTGGAAGCTGCCGCAGCACGACAAGACTTGGAGGTGCGCCCGCGGAGGGGTTTGCGGTGTGGGGAGTGATGGGTGGTGGGTTTACGACTGGGCCCCAAGCACTTTCAAGTTGGTTACTCACTCAACTAGGGTTAAGTACCAGAGGCTCAACTTATACCTGCTGAGGGCTTTCCCTTTCTGGTTGTTAAGCTTGGATATGGATAAGATTGGGATAATGAAAAATCACAGTGATGAAGAGATTTTCATGGGGATGATAATGCGGAGTTTCGATAATGTTTTTTTCATGGGGATGATTTAGTAGGGACGCTGATATCTTCAATAATGTCAGCCTAGCTATAATTAACCCCTCCTAAATAATGAACCCCTCCTACATAAAGTACGCTGAGACGAACTTTTCGATGGTGATGGAGAGGGAGAGAGAGAGAGATAAAGTACGCGTGTTTTTTTTCTTAAATTACTAGGCAAACATTACCCTCCGGTAAACTAACCTGGCAATGGATTTTAGCCTTATTTTATAGCGAAACCCAGGGAAAACACCAATAAATGGTGGATTTTCCATTGCCATGTCCTGGAAACTGAAAATCACCAGTTTTTACAGGTAAAACCATTATGAATGGTGGATTTTCCATTGCCATGTTAGTTTACCGGAGGGTAAGCTTTGATTTTGGTCGATTCTGCTTTGCAGATTCTGGACTACCCCTCGAGGCCGAAGGTGTGGCGACCCGGCGCCACACGCGGCGGAAGCAGCGTACCAAGACGTGTCCGTCCAGCGCCTTACAGAACCTGGGACCGGTGGTGATGACCCGCCATGGGTGGTGGGTGATGGGTGGACGGTTGATTTTTTGATGGTTAGTGGTTATAGTAATCAAACAATGGTCAATAAGCAATGGTTAATAACAGGGGTTGTAGTAATGGTTAATAATCACTCATTTTTGATGGTTAGTGTTAAATAATGGTGGGTTAGTGGTGGTGATAATCCTATGGTTATGGTTAATAACACATGAATTTTTTGATGGTTTTGATGGTTATCGATCCCTGGTGGATGGTTATAATAATGGTTAATGACAGGGATTGACTTCGGGAAATTCAAAAATGTTGGTTTAAGCAACTAGTGGATGATGCTTGGATGGTTGGATGGTAAGGCCACGGCCATGGCTAGTGATCATGTTATTATAATGGATAGTGATGGCTGGTTGATAGTTGATGGTTATAAGATGTGGTAAGAACGATTAATAATGGGGATTAACTTGGGGATAATCATCATTTAATCCCAAAGTTATAATGATGGTTAGTGATGTCTGGGTTATCCAATAACCCACATGGTTATCTTACCAACTTGGGGATAATCATCATTCAAATAGGGATTAACCATGTTGCTTATTATGATGGTTAGTGATGTAAGGGTCAGTGCTAGTGATGGCTTCCAGCCACTTGTGCGGGCTGTGATGTAAGGGTCATCGAGCAGCGAAGTAATTGATGCTAATCATGGATGGTTGAAGTCGATGGCATCATGTGATGGCTGATGAGTGTTGAATCACATGGTTGATGATTAATTGATGCTTGAAGTTCATCATTCATGGTGAATGGATAGTTACCCAATGGCTAATGAATTAACAGCAAACTAGTGGCTTCGTAGATGGTTAGTTGATCGTCAGTTGATGGTGAATCGATGGTCAAGTGATGTTGATGACAGTCGTGGTCAGTTGATGGTGGACTGATGTTTAATTTTTGTTTTGTCCATCTTTTATAGGATAGGTCAACCCCCCATCCAGTCGTTGTTCGTGTCGGCGGCGTTCAGCCTGGCTTGTGATGTGCCGCCCATGGGAGGGGCTGCCGCACTGATCCACTGGCCCCGTTCAGCCTAGGAACATCCAAGAAGATAGAGAGGCGCAGCCTTGACCCTTGTGCATGACCTGCTAAATCGAATATTGGTTTGGCCGGGATGGCGTCGCTACAAGTCCTTCGGGAGGGCGCAGGCAAAAAAAGAGGGTCAAGGCTAAACAGCTCCACTTGAAGTAGCGAAGCTATGGAGAGGGTGGACCCCAGCAGATTTCAACATCTGCAGCAGGACTAGCAGTGGGGGCTAATCATTCTGGCCTGCCCTGTTTTGAGATGGAACTCGATGTTGTGGAAAAGGCTTCTCTCATCATTAAACGTGCATTGTTTGAACCATATGGGTTGATGAGGGCTCTCATGGTCATCAACAAAAAAAGATATCAGCTTTTCAGCGATGGCACTACCATACGGACCATCAACTTGCAAAAAAAATGCCAGCTACAAACGTCGATTATCATGAATAGCTGTTACTAATAAAAATTATGTCCTTGACAATGGGCATGATCCCAAGTTGTTGCCATTCTACCCCCATTACTAATGACTGTAATGGCTTGTTGCTGATGGCAATGGCGGTTACTCCATTCAGAACCATGACCAAAACATAGCTTAAACCATGATAAGTAGATCTTGGATTCAAAGATCTCTGATCATTCTGAACCAGTATTGCCCCAGCCTTCGTCAACTGTTAAGGCAGGTAGTATCCACGACGAACCGTGGCAAACAATGTTTTTCATTCAGCATTTTTTGGCAATCATTCACCATTGATAGTCATTCATAATCTACTCATTTAACGACGATTGGCATGAATAATCATTCAAAACAACTTTTTCCTTTTTCTTTTCCCAGTCATCATTCAACATTTATAATCATTGTAACCCAAGAAACTCCAAGGACACCCGAAGACTATGTGATACTTAGTCTCGGCCACCAGTATCGAAAGCCATCATGAACCATCAGACATCAATCAACCATCAACTAGTGTGTAATTGCCCATCAACCATGAGCTATCAATGAACTTTCAATTCACCATCAGCCATCACTTAACCATTCTTAGCTACCACTTCAACCATTTGCCATGAATTCACCCTGGCACTAACCTCTAGAAACCATGGTCAGCCATCGACCATCATCAACCAGAGTTGATCAACTCAATCAGCCATTGGTCATTTGTCAACCACCACCCATGAACCATTCCTAGGCATCAACAAGCATCATTAATCAGCCCAGTGACCATCAGCCCAGTGACCATCACTAATGGCTTATAGGCATTAACCATCATTAATCAACTAACCATCATTGAACCATCATAAATCATCAGCATTTAACCATCACTTAATCATCACTTAACCATCACTTAACCATCACTTAACCATCGCTTACATCATTATCAATTGATGATGAATAACCAAAAACAATAAACATCAATTAATCATCATTATTCATCATCAACCATGGCCATGGTCAACCTCGGTAGTTCGCCAGCGTTCCGCACGGTGAGGCCACCAGCGAAACCATGCGCGTGGCTCGGATCGACTCGCCTCAATCGGAGGTTCCGCAGCGACACCGGGCCCCGCGCAGCGACCGCCGCCGTTGCGTTGTCGTTGCGGAAACACGGTGGTCAGTCACGACGAAGGGGAGATTTTCATGCTTGAAATTATGGTTAGAATGATGGGTGATGATGGTTGATGATGATTAAGTGATGATTGATGATGGTGAAGTGATGGTGAAGTGATGGTGAAGTGATGGCGAAGGGACGGTCAAGTGATGGTTAAGGGACTGTCAAGTGATGGTTAAGTGATGGCAAAGTGATGGAGAATGACTTCTAATTGAACATGGATGGTCAAGTGATGGTTTCTGAGCTGATTAATGATGCTTACTGATGGTCACGAATTGTTCATGATTTTCCTGATTGGTGATTGATGGTTGCTTGGTGGTTGCTTAATAGTTGAAATGAATACCGGCCGACAGCTACGAAATATGGCATATACAAATTTGGACCAAAGAGCCGTGCTAGTGAATGCCAGTAGGAACAGGGAGGGGAAAAAAGCGAACGACCAATGAGGGTTCATGGAGAAGGTCAATAATGGCGAATGATTTTAATCGAAAATTGATGGGTAAGTGATGATTGATCGTCGAATTGATAGTCACAATGGTTGATTGCCAATAGTGATTGCTGGCAGGGGGGTTCAAACATTTTTGATTTTCCCTAGTGTTACTAATGATTGTCGGTTGACTCATATTTGTAATACGTAGGGGTTGAAACCACCAACCAGTGATTCATTAAGGTCAAAAATGGTCAATGATCGCCAACAATGATTGATGGTTTCGTGGCAAACCCGGCGCCATTCCTCCAGCTGGTTTAGCTATAGGACATGATGATGGCTTCAACTTCCAGGTAAGTTTATCAGAGAGTATAGTGTGATTTAAGGATGCTTCAGGTTCATAGGAGGTCCAAATCACTAGTGACCACGTCGCTTCTGAGCAAGGGATAAGCAATTCCATGGACAAGAACCTTATCAACTGGCTGATGGTTGGAAGGGAAGTGGAGCCAGGCGTATCCAGAGATTCCTCATCAAGCACATGCTAAGATCACACATAGCTCAGAGTCGTCTTCTATGTTTCCTCCTTGTGATGCTCAGCCTCTTGCAGACCACCAACATGCTTTCAGGGCGTAGAACTGCTGGCGAGTGATGCTTGCCCCATGGTGGAATTTTTGGCGCAAAAACGGCTGGAGGATCGTCCCACAGCGAGTGACCATGGATAGTACCCCTTCCGTGGGTTATGGCTGAGCCATGGTAACTCACCACTTCCTAAGTGGGATCATCCAGCCTACCTCCAGCCGGGAATCACCGGCGCCCCGCCAGGGACGGTCCTTGAAGTTTCCTGGGTCGCCCTTGAGTTCAGGCCCTGAGAGCTTGTTCGGAAGCTCAGCTGGGATGGGGACCGAGACATGTCCGGTGAACATGGAGAATTGCTGGTTGAAGGAGCTGATGTTGGAATCATGAGTCATGATTGCTTGGAGTCAATCACTCGTTGATGGGGTTTCAGTTGATTGTTGAATATGTTGAATCATTGCTGATAGATTGATTGGCTGATTGTTTTGTCAGCCCAACTGTGATCTTGAAACTCTTGGAGTAGTTCATCTCAACCATTAGTACGAAGATGGTGAACTCACTGATACCCAGGGCCCCCAAAGGGACCTCCGGCCCCGCGACTGCTGAGCTCCTCAAAGCGGGATCCGCTTGGTGTTGGGTCATGGCAACGGCTGAAGCAAGTGACCACCACCATAAACCATCGATGTGAAGCAGTGATCAGCCTATGACAATTCTTGATCATTGTTGATGGCCAATATTAATGATTGACTACTACTGGTGAATTCGTATTAACTAGTGGTCATTAATTATTGGCTGATGGATAGTGCTTAGTCAAGAATTGATCGGACTCCATCGGCTGTGATCAAGCTCGTTAATCACTAATCGTAAGTGATACCATATGAAAACCGAAAAATTGTGTTTCGTTCATTCGACAAATGTCACTCCATACTCAATGACTATGTTTCGCTCATTCAGCCAACATCAATCAGTCATCAATCACTATGTTTCACTCATGAATCAAAAATCTCTCAGAATGCTCTCATGAATCTAATCAATCAGAATAATAAATCACTAGTTTTGCTCATCAAGCCAAAATGTCAATCAATCAATCAAGCAATCAATCAAGGTGAGCAGTGCCTGCCAAATGACTATGACATTCACCGCTTCGATGTTTCCAAAACACCTGAACCAACTTGTGGATGCGTTGTGGGCCGTGGGCCTTACAGTCAGATGCTGTCTGAATTCATGCGAGCCTCTCGCGAGCTGGGAGGGTTTATTCTCCCTGACTTTCAGCCAGAGCACATAGCAGGCACGCAGAGTAGGGAGCAATGCCAAAGTTGAAAAAAGGGCCGCGGCCAGCCATGTCGTTCCCCGTGAATTCCAAGGGAGATCTCTTTCGCTTGCTTCCCTTCGAAGGCTATCAGCGGGTGATTTCCTTCCTGCGAGTCTTGGAGCTGCGCGAAGCGGCGCCCGTCTCCAAGGGATGGCACTATGCAGTCGCGTCCAGAGCCAAAGTGGACGAAACCGTGCCCTGCCAAAGCTTGCAGGACATCATGTCGTTCCTAAGGCGCCTGGAGTGTATCTATCCTTCACCCACCGGGATTTGTTTCGATGTCACCCGGATCCCGTGCGGGGTCGAGTGGCAGAAGACCCCCAGGCAGCTCCACTGTAACTCCGCGACCCATGTCACTGGGTGACGGAAACTTCCGATTTTTTTTTCGTGGTTTTTGGCCATGGATGGATTAAACGATTTTTACCGAACATCTGAATACGAAAGGTTGGAGTTTGAGCGTGCCACCAAGGTAACATGGAGATGTGAGGTCTTCTTCGCGTACCACGCGGCCTTTCTGGAAGTTTATTTCCCGCGCCTGAAATTTCTGCGCTTGGACTTTGTGAACAATACTGCGCCAGGGAAGCACCTCAGAGTCCCAATGCCCAAGTTGAAGTGCTTGTGGCTGGGCGAGATGGGTGGTGGATTTCCTGTGGCGAACGGCTGGATGGTGAGTGGGTACCACACTGGACAAACCAAGATAGGTAGGTGTTCAACCGCTGTAATTGGTCCATGTTGTTCCACTATACATACTATAACCACGTATCTATCCTTGAGCTGGCAGAGTTGGAGGGTGTCGCCATCTCCCATCTCCGTCATCTAATCCATCTCTGAAAGGGGGGGCCCACAAAAGGTCATAGAAGATGTGCCCTGTGACAGTGAAATGGTTTGGCCTATGAAAGGCGATCGTTCGTGGGTGGATCAGGAATACCCATATGGTGGTTTCTCAAGCCATAGTACTAAAGCATACTAAAGCATCCATCCTTCAACAGTCATCCTTTTTTGAGGTCCCCTATGCCTTGAGAAGCACACATGGAACTGGTGTGGCTGAGCTCCGGCAGGTCCGTGGCGGTCTCCAAGAATCGTCGGGAGACTTGCGCTGGTGTAAACATGGGGGGTGCGTGGCACGGATCTGAGATCGACTTTTGCGGTGACGATCTGCCGCAGAAGTTGCTGGTCGGTGCTTTGATTCACGCTTTTTTTGCCGGACACCTGGCTGGCGGTTTCTCAAATAGGGGTGCCCCAAAAATGCTTGGCTTATGACTGCAATAACATTATCATTATTGGATGATTTAGGGGTACCCCTATTTGCTAAACAGCCGTTTGGGATGTTGATTGATTGACTTTCGCATATTCTTCGGAGGGGTCCATCCACCAGGTTGAAATCGTTGCGTTTGGAGGGCATTAGCTTCAAAATGCCGAACCATTCCATCGTCGAAAGTCACAGGATGCTTCGGGTGTTTCTCTACAAGCAGGATGGGCCCCGTGGCCCTGCCGAGTGTGGGTTGTCAAAGCGATTGTCAACACTTGGATGTGCATCCCCACTGCTCGTAACTTGTTACCAACCATGGATATAGGGGGTTAGTTCACAGACCTTACAGGGCTATTTACGCTGGCTTTATCCCAGTCGCAGCCCAACGGGCAGATCCAAGTACCCCCACTCTCAGGTACCTATAGTGGTACACATCGATGGGTGAAACAAATGGGATTACATTGGTACCATGCTCATGTATCCTGTGGATACTCCCCAGATCATTGCTTGCCTCAAGGCAGGTTTTTTGCTGGATATTTTTGCACGCGATATATTCTACCAAGCCATATATAACCATATTGACCCCCAGAGAGACAGAATGCAAATTGCACATCCCACAAAAATGATAGTGCAACCGTTCTTTTTTCGATCTATTTCAAGGCTAAGTGCAACCATTGCAAACAACCCCGCTAGCCGGTCACAGTCCATTACTTGTTTAGTCGCGCCGTTCGTAACCATGCATCGAAAACCTCAACAGCGATATGTCCTCGCTGTTGATGCTGATATCACCATTATCACCATTGTGCAAGTACAATTGCTGTTGCTGACATATCTCCATGAACCAAAACAGCTGCAATAGCTAGCACCCCTTCATTTGAATGCCACCCTGTTAGGATCGCGACATGCTTGAATCTGTTTACCTTGATGTTGACGGAGCCTGGTGGGACAAATGGCAGTCCAAGGTGGAGGAGGGAATTCTGGATTGGATCCGAAGACGGCCTAACCTCACTCAGTTTTGCATGGGATGTTTGAACCCACGTCTCCAAATGCAGATTCGGCGAATCTTGTGGGAACGGCTGAAGAAGAAGACCGAGATGCTCTGCGCTGAGGATTATGCATGGTGGGAAGAAGAGGATGCATGGTGGGAAGAAGAGGATGCATGGTGGGAAGAAGAGGAAGAGGAAAAAGATTTGCAAGAAGGAGAGGATGGAGAGGAAGAGGAGGCAGAGAACGACATTCTTGATGAATCCAGCTCCTCCTCATCCAGCTCAGATTCACTGCCAGATTCTGCACGAGACTTCGTCAATGACAATCGCCGCCTCGCCGCCTTAGCGCCTCCGCCTCTTCATCTCCCACGACACTTTCGTAGTTGGGACCATCTGAGCCTCGCCGACTTTGCCAGACTCGACCAGGTTTCCTTGTCCCGGTACCGGGTTTTTCGTGCTATGGGTCCATGAATGCATGACATTTTTCAAGCCAATCTCATCCATGATTCATCATTGATGCCAGTCCATCATTGTAAGACAGCAACTATCATGATCAATCGTTTCCAGCCATTACCAACCATTATCAACCTGCTTGAGCCCCTGCCAACCATGACTGACCATTGTCTGGTGGGGCGGTTTCAAACATTTTTAATTGTCCCAGCTGTATTACCAAAGTGTTGGTTGGCCGACATGCACGTCTTTTTCATGACGGGGTGGCTCAATCACCAACCAGTGATGATCACTAGTACTCATTACAATCACTAGATTAACCAGTATTAACCGTGATGGTAACGACTAGTTGTAGGGGTGGTGAGCACCACCAACCAAGATAAGGATCATTGAGAAACATTAAAGAACACATTTAACCATCGTTAATATGATTAATCCTTATCAACCAGCATAACCACGCATGGTTCAACCACCAACCAGTTCCCAAGCACCGTCAACCATTGCCAAGCAGTGTTGACATTAGCTGCGCTGGTGCAGCTCAACGCAGCTCGCGCCAGCGGACATCCAGCGTGGCTTTTTCGTGCCGCGAAAAAGAAGAGTGATTCACTATGTGAATGGTACGGTGGCAATGGTGTGGTTATTTTTTTTAAATGGGGTGAAAATTGTCTGGTTGACTGCGAATGGTTAGTGGTTGCTTAATGGTTGGTCAATGGAGCGGTTAATCTTTGGTGCTTGGTGGTTCATGGTAGATCCAGCTATTTATTTCCAACTCCTGCTGGTGCTTCGCCACGAAAAAAGGTTGAAGGCCGGATCGATTTTTCGAGGTTCAACCGTCCCTAGTGGTGGAGGGTTACACAGTGACTTGGTTGTGTTGGGAGGGAGCTGCGAATGGAGCTCACCCAGAAGGGAAAAGGCCCGGCTTAAAGAGGGAAAAAAAGACTCCATGGAGCCCTTGGCATAGCTCGAACTGACCAAGATCAGCCTGCTGCCCACATTTCCCCAGCGGCCTCCGTGAGTGAATCACCATCAGTTTACCTTCAATAGTTGTGGATTTATGTCGATATGTTGGTTTCTTAAAGGCCGTACCCCCAAATCATAAATGGGGGATGGTTTATGAATATGGACCTCGCATTAATCATGGTCATCAGTTATATTCTAGGATGGAGAGAGAGAGAGTTATATTCTACAAGCAGCCGGTTGACAATGTGTCAAGTGACTACTTCAATCACAGTAAAGCAGCCTATGGCATTGTAATGACTATTGTTAGAGAGAGCCCTTTATTTGCCGCTTTGTTTGTACGTAATGTTGTAGTGCTTCACCCCTAATATTAATCAGGCTATCATACTTAAATCACACCATCATCTCACTAGAAACCACTACAGGCATACTACATTACCCTTTGAACACGATTATGATCACATCAATTAAAGGAACCGTACGTCTATCAGACTATAATCATACTACAATACCACTACAATATGCTACAATAACATACTGTAAATCAGACTGCAATGATGCTACTTTTCCACCATAAATCATACGAATCCATTGGTGGTAACCATGTTCATCACATTAGTCATATTAATCCGTACGATAGTGAATTGATCATGGGCATGAAACACATCAATTCTTACCAACTACACTCATAAGGAATCAAGACTTTAAAACATAATCATTTCAACTACAATCACAGAAATCAGAGGGTAGGAGCACTCCATATTTTCACTATAGTCCAGTTGATACCCCTGATCAAACTTCAAACATAGCACATCATAGTAATGACCATATTCAAAAGGAATCATCATTCAAACACATGTCACTTTTGGCACTACAGTAAATCCAACCTTAAACATAGAATCCACATAGTACTCCACGATTAAAGTAAATCATCATTCAACAGTACAAGCCACTCATGATCAAATAGTACAAGTACAAGCGATTAAAGTACATCATCATTAAACACTCAATCATATTTAAACACTCAATCATCTTCTTTAAAACTCAAATCCGACTCTAAACATAGCACAAGCGAATCCATCCTCGCATCAGGCCTGAGCCCGGTGGTCCCTCAGCAGTTCATACGCCCAGCACCTCAGCCTCCACCCCGGGGGCTCACTTGATGCTTGGCGGCACCTGGAGGGGTGGTGCCACCTGGTGACCATGGGAAGTGAAGGATCAGTGGGGCCGTCTTCAGATGATTTGCTGCTTGTTGGATCCATGAAATTGGTGGATTTTAACGGATTTCTGGTTTACAAACCAAATTATTATCGAATTTGGTGGATAAAATCTGATGTTAATGCTTTATAAACCTGAAATTCGTTTTTGGATCCATGATTTCAGGTTGATATAACTAATTATTATCAGCCATTGCCGTCCAACATTAAGGAACTAGCAACCAGTAAGTCAACCGCTGCCGTTCACGATGGCTTGGGGCTTCCTGTTGAATGTAAACAATTGGGGCATCACAAACCAGACATCACCAAATGATGGAGGCACTTGCTGATTTCTCCGACTTAGTAATCGGGATGTGATTGACTATGGTGGCAACTAAGGCAATGCGGGTTGCGAATAACCTGGCTTACAATGTCGGTCTTACATGCCGAAGTTTCCCCTGAGGCGTCAGCGCGATTGCAAGCGGGTGAAATATCATCTGAGGTTTCCTCACCATAGGGGACCCCCAGTTATCATCCAGTTTTTTTTTAACCATTTATAGAAATAAACCATCCAAAATTAGCAGGTCGTATCCCAAATTAGCAATTAATGCTGATAAACCATCCATTGTGGGTACCCCTATTAGCCCTATGACTTGAGAAACGCCCATGTGAATCTGACATGCATCAACTGACATGAAATCAGCCAAAACTCGAGCCAACGACAGGTTGATTCTAACCACCAGCCAATGATGATCACTACTAGCCATGATAATCATTAGATTGGCCAGGATTAACATTACATGAGCCATGATCATTAATTATATCACTTATACCTACCGTTAAGAACCATTGTCACCCACTATAAAACACCATTAACCACTTCTACCGACTAGTACCATTTCATACCTACCAGTATTAACCATAATCAATATCATGGTAGGTACTAGTGCTTAACCACTACTTGTAGGGGTGGTGGGCTATGGCCGTGCTCCCCATGGCCCAGGATCATCCAGAACTGGCGCTCTGGAGCCTCCATAGGCAGCCGGAGCGGCCAACATGGGGCTGTTCCCAGCCCGTGGAGGTCCAACCCATGGTCAACCAGTGGTTAATAATATGGTCAATGGTGAATAGTACTGGTTATTATTTTTTTACATTGCTTGCAGTCTGTGGGCAGAGCCCGCTTGCCAACTGGTTCAGAAACCAGGGTTAATAAATGCTCAATATGGTAGATGAACATTTAGACTGCCCATTTAGAACATTCAAATTACGATATTCGAGTTTCCCTGGGGAAGCCTGGCTTGTTGTACAACTTAGAGTGCTACCAGTCGATTGCAGGTTGAACAACTACACATCCAGTCCTACCAGTCGCTTGCTGGTTGGATAGACCAGGTAGTGGTGACTGAGCATTGTCATGGATTGATGTAGGTGCTGAACTTGTGTTTTTGTGGATGATGCTTAAAAAGTATGAAAATACCTGCAGCGTGCTTTGATTCCAATTACCATGGGCACTCATGCTTTGAAGCACTTTGGAAACTGGAGGTACTGTCGTCTACACCTAGCCCTCAGATCTCCCACGTCTGCATAGGTGACATTTCCTGCGTCGAATCGCTTGCAGCTGTTTCTTAAAGAACCCTCAGCCATGCCATGCTGAGAAATGACCCAACACATGAACCCAGCACAAGCTGCTTGTATACCGCAATTAGCTTGCGAGGCACTAGTGGCTAAGTACCCACTTCATGCAACCCCGTGCCATAGGTGCCAATAGTTACTATTTGCTCAATGTTTAACAAATACAGTTCATGATTTTCGAATGATAATTGTGAACATGATCCTCCCAAATTTGGGCGAAGCATTGAAGTGGAACCAGTTTTTCAACTTCTATGAGTAGTTGACCGGATGTGTGTCCAACTGGGGGCCGCAAATGAAAGATACGCACTGCGCCACTGGCATAATTTCCATCATTGGATCACCTAGTGCCAAACCAGAGTGAGCACAGACAGTCATATGGTGGTTTAGAGCTACTAAATGACTATAAATGGATGATTTAGGGGTACCCCTATTTTGAGAAACCACCATATTTGTAGGTTGAGCTGCTCACCATAGCTGCTCCTGGTGAGCCAAACAAGACAGCCACAGAACACGTTAGGCTCGTTGATCTTGTTACGCCGTGGGGAATGATGGATCCAGGTGCTTAGCCAGGCCATCCTTCAACGGAATCATCGCTTGCCAGCTGGTCGCTACGAGGAACCCCTGATATACAGTGATTATGTAAGCAGGTTATTAAGATAACACGGTATATCAGGGGTTATTATTGGCCAGCTTATTGAAAAAAGATCAGCAGCGTTTATGAACACATTCAATGACTATTTGATCAGCTCATGAACCAGCTTTTGGTATCGCCGCCCGTTGTTACTAAGCTTATGTAGCCAGCTCATTCCCCAACGTAGGTCAATAACCATGGTAAGTTGGCTCCCAGCAATTGAAAATCACCCATTTGTCGAATGGAAGACAAATTTCCCGAACTTTTTCCAACAAAAAGATCTGCTGACATCTTCCAGCCCAGATATTACCTCCAATTACCATCGAAATGGATGGTGAAATCTCAGGTTTCACCATGAAACATAGTGGTCTTGAAGAATTTTCCAGGTTTTTCCCTATATTTTCCTGATAGTTTCGTTGTAAAATTGACGTTTCCCAAACCATTTTCCTCACATTTTTGTTCCTGGATTTCTCTTCGAAACTCAGGTTTCCATATGTTTTCCCTATATTTTCCATATCTTTCCCCTCTGCTTCCCCAAGATAACTCCAGTGTACCAACTTTTCCCCATCGAAACCCGAGGATTTCCCCGCTGGACACCGCAGCGGCATTGACAACAGGCCACGGGTCCTATGGCTCCGTGGCACGGGCACTGGACATCGACAACGGCTTCATCTTCGCCGTGAAGAAGTCCACGGTGGGCGCTGGGAACGGTGGCGGCTCCGGTGGGCGAACGACTAGTAAGGACCTGTGGTGAAGGACCGGGATGGGACCGGGGCCCCCCAGTTGGTTGAAAGATGCTTAGAGGAAGCGATTTTTTTACGTTTCGTTGACTGAAATACTAAATGAAATGCTAAAAACTGATAGTTAATCCATGGTTTCTGGTTACGATTACAACCTATGGTTGAAGGTAAGTACCTTCAAATGCTGGGTGATACTGCGATTAAAAATGGTGGGTATGCGGTTCCCATGGGAGAGCCACCGATGGCGAGCTGCAACGGGTCGCGCTGGCCAGGTGACTCAGAGCGATGAGGAGGATCGGAAGTACCTGGCGAAGTTGCGAGAAGAGCTCGAAGCTTCCGCAGCGATGGCAGGGCCATGAGTTGGGATCGTGTCACTGTTGGGTAGTGGATAACAACCGAGAAACATCGGGGCTTGAAGTGGTTTATAGGGGTTATAACTGCGAATTAAGGTGAATAGTAGGGAATACTGAGCAACAATGATGGTTAAACAGCTACTGGTTGGTGTTGTGTTGGTTGCCAAGCATGGTTTTCAGAGAGGTGGTTCAAACACCAACCAGCGGGTTGTTGGGAAGCTGCGAGGCTGATGGTTGGCCATGTCATCATGCACGGCGCCAAAGTAGTGGTGGGGTCCCTTTGGGAAATGGTTGATTGTAAAGGTGTGACCATGGTGGCTGGTCAACAAGTGATGGTGACATGGGAGAGTCTTGAACTTTGGGACGTGCTGGCTTTCTGGGACCAATCCGCAAGTATCGTCCAACTGGGTTCCCGATAGTTCACGTGACATTGATAAAGGCATGTGGTCTCAAACAACGGGACCACCGGGCAGTTCCGTTGACAAAGCGGACAAGACTTTGGCAGCTTTGAAGCGGATACCCTCAAAATACATATAAACTCATAAACCATGAACCGACCTGTTGCCATGAGCCATTCACGGAATTTTCATACAGAAGGAGTTGACTACCTGACAGAGATTGACAAGCCTTTTTTGCAGAGTGAAGTACCTTACTTGTACATTGCCTGATTTCAGGAACCAAATGGTGTGTGCGTGCGTGCAAATTCCGGATTTGCATTCATTTCCGGTCATACACGGGCATACCCCAAAAGATGGTGCCACGCCTGCGTACGCACATGTACAGAACACACACGCACGATACAGTCTGTACATGTTTGTACATATATATATATATACATACATGGATATTTGCTGTTGTTAATCGGCATGAAGATAAAACCAATAAAATCACCGGCGAAATGCATGAATAATTAGATAACATAATTAAACAAGTAAATGAAACAATACATAATTGGATAAATGAAGGAATACATGATGAATTGAATACGTAGATAAATCAAAGACAAATGCACAAATCATAAAATGGAATAAAGCAAAATAACTTAATAACATACAAAACATAAAGTGAATGAAATGCAAATAACAAAATCATATTGAATATACACACATACAAGACACCACCCTATCTATCTATATGGTGGTTTCTTAAAATAGGGGTACCCCCAAATCACCCTATATCAACCATTTCTAGTAATAAACCAACCATTTTTTGGGCCCCCTATGATTTGAGAAACTACCATATACTTGGTATATCCCCTATAATTCATGGGTATAACCCCGATTATCAGCCATTATGAATGGTTTTAAAACCATTATTAGCCAACTATCTACCTATATGTATGGCATATGTCTGGAGACCGCGTGTGAGAGGTGCCCCCTTGTTCCCCCGAGGACATTCTCAGGTCGCTCCGGCATCCGAACATCATTTGTGGCCTGGCCGAAGTGGAACCCGACCCTTCGTCCAGCGTGGCGAAGGAGCTCGTGAAATGGTGGTGAAATGGTGGTTAATGATGGTCCATTGATGGTCGATTGATGGTTGATTGATGGTTAAATGATGGTTTAAACATGGTTAGATATGGTGTTAATGACGCTAACTTGATGCTGTATGGTGGTTACATGATGGTTGATCAGATGCCTAGCTTGTGCTGCTTGACACGCTGACTCATGTTGTTTCATGAGCATTTTCATCACACGGATGCTTGGTTTTTCGGTGGCAACTATGGCCGCCAATAGTTCCTGGTGATTTTCCTTGCTCATCATTTTTCTTGGATGCCACCACGGTCTCGATCACCTATGGGGGCAAATGATGACCTGTGCTGTCAGCAGCAACGCTTTTGCGTACCTGGGTCACATTTATCCACACACTTGTGTTTTTAGCCTTTTTTGGGATAGGATGGATTTACCAAATGGGGGTTTCTCCAAAAATAGGGGTGCCCCCAAATCATCCCATATTAGCCATTTATAGCAGTAAATAAACACCAGGAAGCCAACAATTTTTTTTGGCTTCCTATGACTTGAGAAACGCCCCTATACCCACTACAACTCAAGCTTTAGGAGGAAATCTACAAGCCGCCAAGGTATTGCTTTTCATTGAGACTGACAGGCTGTTGACTCGCCGAGTAAACAATTTGGCTTTGGTTCAATAGGGGGTATTAACCAACAATCATAAGGAAAACAACGGGTAAATGATGGGGAACCAGGGGTACAGGGTTTTGATCCATAGCCATTTATTTGCAGCTATTGCACCTTTCCATTATTACAACGGTTCTTGGTTGTGTACCTTGTTAGTAACCAGTACAGCTTCCATCATCCGATTGCTTTTCCATAACTACCTCCGAAGTATTCTGGAAGTATGTGAACTTCTGGTGATACTCTCATGGATGTAAGTTTCTCAAACTGGAGGATCTCAAACTGGAGGACCCCCCAAATCATCCCATACTAGTCATTGTTTGTTGCTAAACCAGCCATTTTGGGGATTCCCCTGTGACTCGAGAAAACGCCGTGTTTGCTCCTAAGGGTCTCCCCTTATGGATTGACATGATCATCGACGTTTCCAGCTGCGCCCCCTGAGGTTACCTGGGTCACGAATACGCCGGAGGAACTTTGTGCCCTGTGGCCGGGAGCGATCCAGCACTGCACCAGCCCCTGGAACTGGGGCCCGCTATGCCGGCAGACACCGCCGCTGCTTCGGGCCAACCACCTGGACGCATGTGCCAACAAAGAAGTAATTAAGCTAGTTGGAAAAGGAAGCCAGCCGTGAGCCAGCCATAAGTAAGATATGCATGCGGAAATTGAGTCATCTAAGCTACAAATTTAGTGATGGCAAGTTGAAATGATTGGTAGCCATTGCCCCACAGGGTTTCTAAGCTACGAATCGTCTCCAGAGCACGACGGCACAACTCGCTGCCGGAGGTACATATTTATGGAGCTCGCAGAGGGAGGGTCGGGGGCTGATCGTGGCCTCACTCTCTGGGTTGAAGGGGTCTCCTCCCGTCAAGCGCCCCCCAAAAATGGTGGTGGACCCGGTGGAAACATTGGAACTCTGTAGATTTCAAGGGTGACCAGGCTGACCAGCAAAGAATTTTCACGGCTTGGGCCGAGCCCGAAACTGTTGACTGACTTGGCTTGTTGTATCTACTGTGACTGGTACTTGCCCAAGAGTTAATGTTCACCTAAGTTAGCTATCGCAGTTGCTCATATCCCAACTGATTTGCTAGTGGGCGTTTCTCAGAATAGGGCCCCCCAAAGTTATGGTTTGAATTCGTTTTTAGACATGACTTCATAATGACTTGGATGACTAGCTGGTGATTCTCAGGGAGCTAAGGAGCCCGGGGTATCCCTAAATCCCTTTAAAGGGGGAGCTAAAGAGCTACAGGGAGTGGTGAAACCAGATGGTAGATGATAAGTGGATGATAAGCGGGGGTACCCCCAGCCATTCAGAAACCACCATATTCTCGGTTTGTTGTTACCCGCTGGTCCTCCAACGAAGGTGGCTAGTGGTGCTTTCCAATAGATACCCATCGAGAAATGGCGCTCACGATCCAGCCAGTGCTTTTTTACCGGGTTGAGAAATCATTGACTAACTATCCAGTAGCCAGTATGAGCCACTATTCACCACTTTTTGATCATTGGCCAACCTCATTTGACCACTTACTATAACCTTTATTAGCCATCATTTTAGCACCAGTCAACGGTCCTTCGGGATCATTTTGTCCATTTATCAACCACTTATTCGCCAAACGCAAGGTCATGTATCAAGCAATAGCTAAACCACCATTCCCTCAACCATTACTGAATCATTAGCCCACCATCAACTTAAACCATTAGTTAAGCTGCTGGTTAAGCTTAATTATCTATTCCCAAGCTTCACCATTCGCTTTGGCGCAATGGTTGCCCCATTAAGCATTCGCCCGCCGCCTTGCAACGTTGGTGCTCCAACTCGTTGCGGGCCCGGGGCGTGCACCGCCTTGGCACGACCCAGGTCCTTAGCCAAGCTTTTGAAGGAATTCGGTGCGCTGGAAGGCGGCCTTCCGAGACACTCAGCAGGGGTGACTACAAGTCATTGAGCCAGTCGTAAGTCATGTAGTCATTCGAGTGGTACATATAGTCAGTACATCTATGCCACGTGCACTCGTACAAGTGTTCATGAGCCACCACATTCTTGATATTGTTTTGGGTCAAACTCCTGTACCCCTGGGTAACACCTTACAGCTTACACAATGACGTATTGCTGTGTTTCGATTTCTTCAACCGGTGGAAGATTACTAGCTTGAAATCAGGTCATGCCATCCAGTTGTGAGATTGAATTTGTGCAGCACCGCTTCTATCCCAAGCTTTTTGTGGCCCCGCAAGTGCAAGAAGACCAAATTCGGCACCAACACTTTGGCACAGATGATGTATCTCAAAGACAGTTACTTGCAACCAGACAAAGAAAACAATTTGCCACTTGTTTGCCTTCACTATGACCTTCGATTCATGTTGCCAGTGCCGCAGCCAGCATCATCTTCTGATTTGAAGTGGGGTGTTTTGGGGGGATGCACGTTGGTCAGCTTGGTTGCTTCACGAGCCATTTGGAGATAGTTCTACTTGCTACAGATCAGCAGGCTGTCCCAGTTAGATATATGCGGTGAAAGGCGCAGCGAAGTGTTGTTCTCACCAGACCCATGCATCCAATTACACTCTGGTAAACTAACATAGCAATGGAAAATCACCATATTTTGCAGAGAAACCCTGGGAAACCATCAATAATTGGTGGGTTTTCGATTTCCATGTTAGTTTACCAGAGGGTATGATTGGAATCCGGTCGGACGCCCCGGAAAATGCCATGGTTGGCAACGCCAAGCATGTGAGGTGTCTTACTTCGCAACACGATCCTTGGAATGCTACAAGGCTGGCCGCAGCTGGTGATCCCCGAGTAGCGAGTCAAGCACTGTTACAGCGGCAGTTATTACACCACAGTTGTAAATAGCTGTATTAAATGTGGTATTGATGTATTTACCTTTTTGTAAAACCACACTTAATATTGTTGACATGGTTATACCCACAACTATTAACATTATTCATCATAGTCATTCACCACAGTTTTTAACCATAGTTGCCTCCAAGATGGCATCAACAATCGGCCGAACGGTGAAAGCTTATTTTGTTGCGAAGATCTAGGACCAGCTGTGATGGCAGAGGCCCTCCCCCAAATGGGAGATCTTTACTACTGGCGAAAGCGTGTTTATATAATCAGGAGGTCGCTCAAATAATTTGATGGCAATCTGTTCAGAGTGAAATGGCCACTGCTAAGGCAGGTTTTAATGCCGAACGTGTTGTGTTCGAGCGATTCTGGACAGGAAGCTGGCAATAGCAGGCGTTTGATCTGTTTTTTTAAAGGACAATTTGTAGTTCATGAGCCGGGTTTGGATATGAGACTCCTATGCTCAAAGCTGAACGTGCCCAATCGCTTTTTGATGCGTAGCGAAGGGTTTTAACCTTCGAGGGTTTGGGGGCGGAGGTGTTTTCGCTTCACGATGCGCTTGGCATCGCAAGAATCTTCGCAGCCATCCGTTTGAGGATCACATCCTTTTCCAGTAGGCCAGAATACATACCAGTTTTGGCCAGTGCTATATTCTCAAGATTTGCATGCTTTTTTGTTAATAGTCTTGGGGTTGTAGGTGATCCCCTCATCAATTGATGTTTAGTAAACCCCCTTATTGTTGGTGGCGGGGCACCTACCATCCCGGCAAGACCGTGGCGTCTTTGGCGCAACCGGGGCACAGCCTAAGTGGAGCCCGGTGGCACTGGCAACATGGTTGCGCCAGGGCTGGTCTACTTGCACACGCGCAACCCTGTGGTGGTGCATCGGGACATCAAGAGTGCCAACGTGTGGCTGGCCTGAGTGGGTTGATGGAAAATGTAGAGAAACTGAGCCCCTTAACCTGTTTCAGAACATAGATCTACCCATGATACAAATACCAAGGACTGGTGTATATGGTTATGATTTGGCCACAAACTGAGCCATGTCATAGTTGCTCCAGGGCTAACTCATCTTTAATGGGCCACTGGAGTTCGCCCTTGGAGCTGCTGATGGTACTTGGATGTCTGCATGGAGTTGGCATATAGCCATGGCAAATGATCCCATGAGGTGGGTTGCAACTCCAATAAACCAGGTGAGTTTGTCCATAAAATGGTTGTAGCCTTGTGGCTGGTTGGTTTCCTTATGGTAGATACCATTTTCCACCATTACTGGATGGCTGTGACCCCTACAGCTGGCTACTCTTGGATGGTCGGTAGGTACCACCATGGCGACAAGGACAAAGCCATGCAGAGAAAAACTTTTTTGAGAGGCGTTGCGTTCGCCCGAGCGTCGCTGGGTCACCATTTGAACCGGCGCTGGTCTTAACTACTTTGGCACCACTCTCGTTCACCAGGTTTAAGTATCCCCAGTAACTAGTAACAAATGGTTGGTTGACTAATATTTTTCATATTTCTTGAAACCACCGACCAGATCCCCCAGCGCAAAAGTGGCTTGTAACCATGGTGAACTGGGGCTTGAGCCACCGGGACATGTGAACCACGGGGTGGTGACATCCAGCCACTTAGTTGCTGGTTGCTGCTGCCAGGAGGCGTGCCAATCCCCGGGGTGGTTTAGCCATGGCATAGCTTTCGATGGTGAGTTTTGAGGCTCTTGGATTTGGACTTCAACGTGAAGTTAGCGGATTTCGGCTGCTCCAAACAAGTTTTTGCCCGGCAACCCGGAGGGGGCGTGGGGCACGGGAGCTGGCTAGTTGGGAGCTGGACGGTTGAGAGCGGTCCAGACGTTTGATTTGGATGGCGGACCAGGGGCTTGTGAAACTGCGGCAATGGGAAAGGAAGATGACCATGGTTAATGTCTACCCAGGATTACCCAGGCTTTTGGGGCAGACTCCCTATTGATCAACTTATGAATGCTGGGTAAACATTATGCAATGAACTAATGATTGGTGGTTGATAATTGTTCATGAAGGTGAATGGCAGTACAGAGTTGGTGATGATGGTTGGCAAGGGCCAATGTTGAGAGTGGGGTAGTCGTGCCGAGATGACCGCCAAGCATTTGCCTGACCTGCTTCACAATCAGGACGATGATGCGTTGACAAGACCCTTATGCCTAGAAATTTCTGTCTCAGTCGCTGTGGTAGGGGGAGATTGGATGAGTCAAACGAACATAAACGGACCAGGATTTGCTCCCGCATCAACGAAGGATTTCTTCTGACAGTAGGGTTTCTGCATGTTTCTGCTGCAATATGGAATTTGTCTTTGTATCAACACCCCTTTTAGGTTCCTTTGACGGTTTCTGGGGAGCCTTTCTGGCTCAAAGCTTGTGGAACCTCCGTTTGCATACATTTGCTGATTTCATCGTGATCTCATAGGGCATGTTGCTGCCGTTGATCCTTCATTTAGTCGCCGGCGCCCAGTTCCCCGACGTCGAGTGCGAGGCAACGTCACAGTTGCAAAGCCACCAGGTGTTGAAAGCCCAAGCCCAGCGAGAGACGTGCCGGACTTGCAGCGATGATGTGTGCTGCAAAGGTGGATCTTGCCGTGGCAGCAGCTTCTCCAACGTCCGCAGCATATCGTGCACTGGCACCCGCACCCACTCAAGTAGAACTTGCTGGAACATGCCCCTTGCGGAGGTTTCCCGCGACATGCATTGTGGTTTGGGGGCCTGTGCGCGATCTATTTTCCAGTTCACCGGCACCAATGATCATTGCATGAGCTGTGTGGGTCCTCGTGGATCATGCTTTGACGCAGAGTTCAATCTGCTTGCTCCAGCAACAGGGCAGACAGTTACCCTCAACGCTCTCTGCGTGGATTTAGGGACTTGTGCTCTTGGGCATTGGATCGTGGCGCCAAGCACAAAGCTGCGGATCCTCTGCAAAGACGGGGCTTGTTCTCGTGGGACCGTGACCTTAGGGGCTGGAAGTGCCCTTGACCTGACTTGCAATGCCGGGACTGACCCAGAGACCTGCCAACAGTTTCAAGTCATCAAAGGATCCGGAGCCACATGCAAACTCACGAAAGTGGGCAGTTTCTTGAATACGATAGACGTGACTGCAGCGTGCCAGGATACTGAGGCAGTGGCAGCCCCAGACGAGTGCATGGAGAATGGCGTCGATGCAGACCAGAACACCGCATGCTGCGCTACCTACGGCTGCGGTGCCCCTGAGTGTCTCTGCCCCACGCCAACCCCGAGGCTGATGCAAATGCGGAAGGGGATCCGCACATCAAGACCTTGGATGGCCAGCATTACACCCTGCTGAAGCAAGGAACTTTTTCCTTGTGGCATTTCTCAGGTTTGAGTGCTGAAGTGTCGGAAGGCAACAAAGTGTCAGTTGACTGGCAGATTTTCAGCCACTATTCCGGAAGCCAGTCCTTCACAAAGGGTTTGCTCCTTGTGGACAAATCCGGAGGCTCCGTGAAGCAGGTCTTGGAACTTACTGCTCAGGACTGTGAATGGAAAGCACGTTCCCAAAAGGATGAGTGGAAAGCAGTGAGTGACGAGGCATTCGCGATTCCACACACGGGAACGGAATGGCTGGTCAGCAAGAAAAGCGGAGCAAAGGGGCACAACCACGTGCACATGAAACTCAAGATGCAGAAAGGAGAGACCGAAGTCGCAGTCTTGAGTTTGAGCTGCAGGCCACATCACAGCATCAATCTCGAGCTGTTGATGAGGAACAGGCGAGATGGGCCGAGTTGATTGATAAGTTGAGTAATCATGTATATTTGTGTGTGTGTGTGTGAATAATAGGGTAATAATCTGTAATAATCATATGAACAATAATAGCATTAACAACAGTGGAGGCAGTAGCAGCAGGAAGAGGAGGAGTGTCATTTAAGTTCAAGGGGTTTGCTGTCCTTGGCGCTCAAAACCACATTGGCATTTCTACGCGTGGGCTTGTTCAATCCTTTCAAACCGTGTCATTGGTTCACATATTAGAGTTTTAAGCTATATGTTGACATGTTGGAGTTTTCAACGATATTTCAACATAAATGACATATATTATATATATATATATTATATATACATCAGTTTTGAATACATCCCGGATCCCCAAAAACTTCGAAGAAGCTGATGCCACTGCCATACCGCCGCCAGGGCAGACGATCGCTTCGTGAATGGTGAGCTGCAGACAGGACGCAGGGACTTCTCAAAGCTCGCCATGCTCCAGACTTCGACATCAGAGGATGCACAGTTTGAAGTTAAGGACCTGCCGGGTGGGGTGAGCTGATATGAACTAACATGAGGTATCCAATTGTGGTGGTTCGTAGTTGATAATGGTGGTTTTTAATGCACAAGATGGTTAATGATTGTTAGGGGCCAATAGTTTTTTAGAGCAACAACCCAAGGACTCTTGGGGAAATTTGGGCGGAAGTGAGCAAGCAGCCCTCTACCTGGAGATGAACCAAGAGATGGTTGACATGTCTTTCCTGAGCATGCCTTGCACCAGTGAAGCAGAAGATGTCGCCAAAAAGACCTGTTCCAAGCATTTGCTTGACATGGAGAAGGACCATCCCGTCTTCCAGGACTGCGTCTTCGACCTTTGCCACGGAGCTGATGAGACCGTCGCAGAGCTGGCCGCAGAGCTCCGCGACTCAACCCGGGCCATCTAGTTGCAGCCGGCGGTTCCACAATCGATTGACCTTCATGATTCGGGTAAGCCTTTAGGCAGGTCTGCTTCCAGCCTACCCAAAGTGGTGGTACACAAAGGGAGCTTTGCGAATGAATGAGTTTGACAGCATACTCTCATGAATACAGAAGGTTTGTTACATGTGCGTTGGCCCATATTCATTGAAGTAGGCTGAGAAATTGTAGGTACAATAGCATTTTGCATCAAGCCAGAAGTCCCCTTTGTTCTTGCGGGTAGTGTACAATTTTTCCCGCACAGCGTTTTTGAGCCTTTGAAACAAGGCTCACTTTCGACGCTGCACCAAGCCACAGGGGCTTGCGGCTACCCGAGCACTTGATTTGCTTGAACTTGTGCTGTGTCGAGGCACTCCACGGCTGAAGAAAAAGGCACTGTGTGTTGTCTAAGCTGTCTATATGCTATTGGTTTTGGATCGTTTTGTCTATTTATTTAAAGTCATAACTAGTGTGTACCTTTATGTTTGTAGTTGCACATTTCACAGGATAAATGCGAACACATATATCGCTGTTTTTCAAAATAGGGGTACCCACAAATCATTCTTGACAAACCATTTATAGGAATAAACTTTAATAAACCAACCATAACTTTGGGTTTCCCTTTTTGAGAAGCACCATGCTATACGCCGTTCACGGGAATTCAGGCCCTTTACCTGGAAACACGCGCGCACACACACACACCCTTGTGTGTGTGTGTGTGCATGTGTATGTGTTTGTGTATGTGTGTGTGTGTGTGCGTGCGCGTGAATGTTCATAAAATTCACGGCATATCAGCACAACATGACGCAGCATCGCATGCGGTTGACAGTGTATCAATGTACAACCCTGTCCAGTCTGTGGTTCTACAGGTTTCGTGTGTTCCCCTAACATTTGATACTGTCGCATTTCAATCATCTTGGGCACTTCATTCCTTCGAACGTCATCCCATAAACCTTGGGTGATCTTGGGTGTAGCGGTGATGCTATAAACATTGACCATCACTAACCGTCAGCCGCTATTAGCCATGATTATCCATGATTTAGCTGCCATCAGTACTACCACCATTGCACCTTAGCCATCAGCCCCAACCACTAGAAACCATCGTTAACCATCAACCACCATTTAACCATAGTGAGTCAGATTGTAAGCCATCAATTGACTATCAAGCAATCATCCATGAACAATCGAATCGTTCTCCATTCCTAGCCATCAATTGAACGTCAATTAGCCACCGTTTTTGGCATCATTAATCATCATTGATCATCTTTAATCATCATTAAATCAGCTTCTAAGCCGTCAAACCGTTACCCATCATCTAGCCACCATCTAACCATCAACTAACCATAAACCGCCAGCTTCAGCATCTCGGGTCCCCAGCGACTCCGAACGAGGACATGTCCACGTCCTTCCACGCAACGGGATCCTTTTCTTGGATGGCACCAGAGGCGCGGCTGAAGCTCCCCACCACCATGGTTAGCAACGAGCCAACCCCAGGTCAATGGTTGTCATGACTGAAAACATCTAAAAACTTCAGCTGTTTATCATGGTTCGTTGGACCCACTGGATGTATGCAAGGGGACGCACGTCGAAGTAGTCACTGAACCTTGTTTTTCTGCATCGGGTTTCGGCAAGTGTGCTGCCGTCCCGGCTTGCGTTTGTCATCCTCTTGCTGCACAGGGTTTTTTCCCTTCAAAGAAGGTTTTTCCTGTGTCATATTCTGGTTGATGTAAGAACCATCCGCCTCATTCTTTGAATGAGTTGAGACTTCATGGCTGAGCCCTGATGAAGCATGGTCAGTTCACTCGTAGCTGAACGATGTGGGGCAGGAGCCGCACGCCTATAAGGGAAACCCACCAAGGTGGGATGACCCATGACGATTGATGACTTACCAAACAGCTGATTTTGAGCCCCTCCGCAAACTGCATATGCAAAACCTATGGTGACCTAATGGCTGATGATGATGATGGTGAGGAGGAGGAGAAGGATGAGGAGCATGATGAGAATGATCACGAGCCTTCATCATGTGTGGTTTCTTCTTCTCCAATTTATCTAATTTAGTGCAGCAGCACCGGCACCAACGTGCTCAGCGCTTTTTGAAGGAACCTCGGACAAATCCGAAATTGAAAGAAACATGCCAAACCTCGCCCGGCGTCTTTATCCATGCTGGGTTTTTAATGTCCGAAGCCATTGGAGTGAGTAAAAATTTGCAAAATTTGCCTGGAGAGTGATTCCTTTGGTCCAATGTTTGCCTCCTGGCGGCGGAGTGGAAGGATGCCATGGCTGTGCCTTGGCTGTATCATCCACGGCCTGGCCGGTCCGTCCACCGGTCACGAGTCGCGTCGCAGGTCATTCTGGAGAAGCAAGGCTTTGGACGAAAGGCCTGGGCTTCAGAGTGCTGCCCAAGTGAAAGCAGGTGGCCCATGCTGTCCCCATAGAAGTTTTAGATAGATGGATGGATGGATGGATGGATGGATGGATGGATGGATGGATGGATAGATAGATAGATATATACAATATAGATATAACTGATGATCATTGTTTGGATGATTGGGGAGTCTGAGGGACGCTGATCACACAGACAGCCTGTTGCACTATTCGCTGCTGCTAGTGGCTGACAGTTGGAAGTCTTGGCTGAGCCTGCATATATCTCCGTGTGTGTCATCCATTGTTTGGCAACTTGTTATTTACTGGTTCCGTACGACATTGCCATCGGGTGAAACTGGTTGACAAGGCTTGTGGCGGTACAAATCAGCCACTGTCATTAACCATCATTAACCATCATCAATCATGAACAACCATCCTGAAACCACCATGAGCCATCATTAAATCCATCATTTAACCCATCATTTCACCCATCATTTCAGCCAACCATCAACCCATCACCCATCATCAACGCATGGCCAACCATCAACCCATCACCCCACCCATCCCCAGCCTCCACCCACCCGGGTGGCCCAACGCCCCGCCGTCCAGGCGGACATCTGGAGCTTCGGCTGCACCGCGCTGGAGAGTTCCACGGCGCTGCCGCCCTGGGGCAAAGGCGCCATCGACGGCATGCTCTCAGCGGTGAAGCCCGGACACCCGGGGACCCGGTGGAGCCGCAGGGGTGGCCAGGGCGAAGAACCGGGGGGCGTGGTTGGAGGGTGGAGGGGTGGAGGGGTGGTTGGTTGGATGGTTGTTCAATGGTGGTGAATTGATGGTAGTGGTTGATGGTGAAATGATGGCGAAATTCTGGTTTATCATCCGTTGATGATGGTCCATTGCTGATTCATAATTACTGTATCAGTTTAAAGTTCATCACGAGCTGCTAATAGTCCGTTAATGGCAAAACAGGCAGGCCAGTGGTGGTTTCAAGCGATTGTTTTTGTTTTCAGCTTCAGCCGTGCCATTTTTGGATGATGATAGTTCCCAATCGCTCCCCTTTTTGTAAGGGGCCATCGGGGACACCCCCGCCTCCGAATCGCTCTCTTTCAACCACCAGCCAGATGATGTTTGATTATTCCACTAATGTGGCGTCTCGCGACGAACTCTTTGAGTCTCATGTTGTCAGTTCACATGACGATGGGACTAAAGTTCTTTCCTCACTGTTTTGAATGGTTCTGCTGCAACATGCTCAATACCAGTACCACTGAGTCTTGACCAATTTTCTGTTGAGTCCCGAATGGTTAACCAATGTTTCTCAGTAATCAGTATCAAAAACGTAAGCTAGACACGATCAAACAATCATTTCATGATCAACTAGAAGTAAATTAGGCATCAGTAGACCATCAGCAATCATCATTAATCCAGGAAGCCTTCGGTTCGGTTAGGTTCGGTTGGGTTCGCGCCCGGATCTATGAATCAAAATCCGTTTCGGTTTCGGTTTTTGGTTGCTTCGGTTCGGTTCGGTTCGGTTCGCATGTTTTCGGTTCGGTTCGAGATCGGTTCCAAAGGCTTGTATTATAGTTTACAATCATTGATTACAACCAAGGGATTCGAAGGTCACCTGAGATTGACGAGGACGTTCTTTTAGCATCATCAAAATTCTACCTTAAAATTCGACCCGAATAAGTGCGACGTTACCGACGTCCGAATTCAGGTTTTTCTTTACTTATAAGGACCAAGCTCCCAGCTGGCGCCCCCGTTCCTATACTTCTTTGTTTGATTTTTTTCTAAATGACCGGTTTCTTGACCGGTTCCTGGCCGGTTCGATTCCTTCCGGTTCGGTTCGTGCGGTTCGGTTCGGTTCGTAGGCTTACTGTTAATCAGCTTATGAGCCGTCAATCACCAACCATCATTTAGCCATCCATTCACCATCATGTAACCATGATTTAACCATCCAACCATCAGTTTACAATCCTTCGGTCAAGTTGCCAGGCTCATAGGGCTCTCTCAGCAGACGCCTCCCATTCCGGACGCGCCCCGAGAGGGAAAGGTGTGACCCCAGTGGCTGAAGGCGATCCATCCATCCACAAATGCATTGGTGACGGATGGCTTAGCTGGCTGTTGGTGGGGAGGGAGCTGGATCAGGAGCCAGGGGTATACCGTTCTGGCATGTTCTGGCCCCCCAAAAAACCTTGACAAATGAGGATTTAAGTTTATGATCGCCTGAAGTGATGAATGGTCTCGACATCATGATTTTTGTAGTCTACCAACCATTTTTTAATCACATACTCTGTTGGAATGCCATTCAACGGTACCAAGGCATGACCCATGTCCAGGGTTTGCAGTCGAAGAGCAAGAAGCTGGAAGTATTGATGCTGCTTGTGATCCCGTGTGACCACTATTCACCACAACCAGTATTTTCAAGGATTAAGTGGTTGGTGGTTTGATTTTAGACAACTTCCCTAGTACCAACAGATGGTTGGTTGACCAATTGTACCCACAGGGTTTGAGACCACCAGCCAGATTAAGCGTTATGAATGGCATCACGCAACGCACCGACGGTTGGACTCTAAACCATCCACAATGATTAAGCATCAAACCATTCACGAGGTCAGAGTGGTACCCCCCTACTTGGGTTAGTCGAGGTTCGGGCAAGTACCAGGCAAATGGAAGATGCGACTATACTTTAAGGGCTCATAATAGCCCGCTGGTGAGCATCATTAACCATGATTCACCATCATTAGCCACTATTAGCCATCATTAACCATCATTAAACGTGATTCATCATCATTTGCCACCATTAATCATCATTAGCCATCATCAACCATCATTAACCACCATTCGTCATCAGTAGCCATTCTTAACCACAGTGCCCCCCCCCACCTTAACATGGCTCCCCTAACCCACCCTATCACCAGCTCCAAGCATCGTCGTCCTTGCCGGCCAACGCCATGCGCCGTAGGAGTCTACGGTGCCCAGTTTGAAGACGTTGCTCCAGAGCTGCCTGCAACGGGCTCCAGACGCGAGGCGCCCATGAAAAGCACCAGCTCTCAGTTGGAATCATAGAACAGGTACTGATGATACATGGTTGATTAGCTGGTAAATGGCTGATCAAGCCGGGGATAAGAACCAACGGTTGAATAAGGGAGTATCAACTATGTGATGGTTTCTTGATAGCTGGGGAATCCAAAAATTTAATGACAATCATGATAATCATCAGCAAAAAATGGGAATCATGAAACACTCTGGAAATGGTCAGAATCACGATTTACCAGTTTCGGTTTAAATGTATAATTTAGAATCCAGAATAGAATGATAAGCATTTAGCTCATTAGATCATGAGTTAGAATCATGAAAATGAAAGACATGGATCATTCAAATTGAAAGTGAAGAAGTTTTTAAAGATTAGTTAGAATCATGAAAGTGAAATATCAAATTGAAAATGAGAAAACATGGATCATCCAACCATTTCTCATTTTTTGTTACGAATGAATTCATCATAGACTCATCAAAAGCCATATCCAATGATGAACAAAGCGCCATAATTTTGAAACATCAATCATCAGTCATCAACTCATCATGCCCTGGTGAATTGAGCTTTGGTCAAGAACCATCAGCAGCCATGAAACGCCAACCATCAACGGAGGGTTTCATTCATACAAACTTAGTAGTCCTTATACCAGTAGTTCGCCAATACTTCCTATCAACTAACCATCAATTCACCATCCACTAGCCATCATTTGGTTGAGATGGCTGGGCCACAGTTTCGCCTTCAGCCTAGCTGAACTTTGCAGATGGCGATAGAGAGAGAGAGAGAGAGAGTAGCCATCATTTCACCATCAACGAAGCATCATTTCACCATTTGTTCACGATTTATCATGCATCCACCATATATTCACCATCCACTCACCATCCATTCACCATCCATTCACATCCACTCACCATGAAGGTCAACCGCTCCTTACCCATCAACCCTGGTCATGACTTGCTGCGACCAGGCCTGCAGCCTCGGAGCTTTTGAGTGCGGGAGCTGAGGATCTGGTGGGTGTCCGGAAAACTGCTGCCGTGGAAAACAAACCATGGTTACTTATCTGGATGGCTTATACCCACTAACTTAGGTTTTTAGTGTTTTTGGGATATGGTGGATTTACCATAGAACCACTAAAAATATATATATTTTTAGCAAGGGATCTGTAAGCCACCAAGTTATTGGTAGTTTCTCAAAATATGGGACCCCCAAATTGGTTGGTTTAGCGCTACTAAAAGACTATAAATGAATGATTTAGGGGTACCCCTTGTTTGAGAAATCACCTTGTGATATCTGGTTACTATATCTGATTAATTGTTATTATATCATGATAGACAATCGTAGGACTAGTCAATTAATGGACTATTCTCTGTGAGTTCTTCAATATATAATAAATCAATCATGTTTATATATATAGTTATTTGGCCAGCTGTAATCTCTAACTACTACTTGCTTATGGTGATAAATTGCTGATTATGAGTTGGTTACTTATGGGCATTCATACTTACATTTTATATGACCCATTCTACAATTGAAACCATAATGAATTAATCATGCTTATTATACATAGTCACCTAGAGCAATGTAACTGCCTTTGTCTCACCCCTCAGCTAGGCTGAGGCAGATCTGATCTGAAGGCGATGGAAAAAGATATAATTATCTGGTTACTTAAAGACTTAGGGACATTCATTAAAACCATAATTAATTCCGTATCATTCAGAGAATCCATTCATTGCGTGTGATAAATCACCATTGTTATGTTTGGATACACTATATGCGTAAAGGGTTTACTTGCCAGAATGGTGACTTTCTTTTAGATAAGTTTGCCAGAGGACAACGAAGGGTTAGTATTAGCGGCAAACGGCTATGGGTCAACCGAAACTAGCCAACAAATGGATAGGTGAACATCCAAACAAAGACTAGTTTGCCAACGGTAGAACATGGTAGATCTAAATAGTGCGTTTCAATGGTAAATGTTAATGGTTAATACCCTGGTCAGTTGATAATGAGGTGATGGTGAGGGTTATAACGGTTTCATTAAATGCACCTTGATGGTTCAATGATTTGGTTTGATTGATGACAGTTGTGAAGAGTTAGTGAAGGATGGTTAAACATGTATGGGGACAGTGGTGATGGTGAACGTTGTGAAGAATGGTTGATGGGTATTTGATATAAAATTTAATTGTCTTGAATTTTGAAAAAAATTGTGTTGTATTTTTTTTAATATCCAATATTTGTTTATTTTAAGGATTTCAATAATTATGTCAAATATATCAATAAAAAATCAAAAAATGATTTTTTTTCAAATGAAGATTGAAAAAATCTTTTTAAGTTATTTGAAATTTAATTTTCTTTTATATAATTGAATGTTGAAGAAACAAAAAAAACCAATAATAATTATGAAAACAAAGTATGTAAACAGTAAAAAAAATATTGAATAATGAAAAAACATGTAATTATCCATTTGTTTTTTTGAAAAAAAAAGACAAAAAAATTTTAATTTCCCACCAGTAAGCCTTTGTAACTTCTCCGACCAGAATAGTAAGCAGAAGCTGGAACACAAAAACAAAATGTGAAAGCCCGGCGCGACCAAAAACCCAGTATATATCAGGACCAAAGGGAAAAAAACAGCCGGTTGCAAGAACTCACGAAACAGACCAGCGATCAAAAGCCAGCAGTCAACTAAAAAAATATAATATTGCCAAATCGCAGCAGTCAATAGCCAGCAAGGAAGGGCCCAAAACCAGTGGGCTGAACTTGGCAATGATACAACAACAAGCAGCCGGCAACCGCACGCACGCAAAAAACTGGTAGATGTCAAGAGCGCACCAAGATGAGCAATAATTACAAAACTATGGAAGGACACACAGAAAATAACCACCCAAAGGCCAAAACAAGGGAGAATTGTGAAAAGCAAGCTTTATCAAAAAACAAAATCACTTAAATGGTAAAAAAATAAAGGCAAGGTTACTCAAAAGGAGTAACAAATCACCCACTGGGCACTGTGAAGGATCCTTGAAATCATCTTGATAGCGAACGGTCATTGCTCAATGATGATGTTAATAGTGAAGATTAGAGATTTTTAGTTGACGGTTAGATCGATGGTTGAATGATGGTTCTAACTTCTAGCAATTGCTGGTGAACAGTGAAGAAAAGTTCAACTGCGAAGATGCGGTTGAGTGGTGGTGAATGAAACGGTGATGAACGGCAGAATTCAATGATCAGTGAATGCCAGTTAAGGCTTACTTGCTGGTCAATTGATGGTTAGATGATGATCAGTTAAAGATCAATTGCTAAAGAACGGTTCGCAACGGTTTTTGTTTTTTTGATTGCATTTGTTATTTTCGTAATCCCCCGAAGCTGGTGGCTTATTAGGTAGACTCTGCATTTTGGGGGTCAAAGGGGGGCCAACCATCCCGTGTCGTTGTTTCAAGCATGAAGACCTTGTTGAAAACATCATTTGCATCAGAGCTTTGAGCCTCTTTGACTGCTCAGAATCTCAGAAAACATCTCTAAAATATCTCTTTGAAGCCGTGAGGTGTAGATCGGCCAACTTTGAAAGGAGCGGCACCGCAACTTACTTCCATCAATTTTTTGGCATTTTTGGTTGCTGATGACAACAGAGTTACTTGCCATAGTCGCTTCAAAGGAGTTGGTGTACAACTCCTGGTGCGTTGCCATCAGCAACACGTTTTTTGGCCGATCATAACGCCTCCATTGGCTGCTTATTATCATAGGTGCTGGTCAGTATCACCGTTGCACAGCATCATAGGGGATTTGTAGCATAGGCGATACGTTTGTATTGTCATTGGGGCCATGGAGCAGTTTTCTTTGCATCAGCCTAGTTGTTGTTTACTGTTGTTAATCACCAGCCACCACTTGTTTTTTAGTGTTGCCAAACTGAATCACCAGTCATCACCACCAAGGGTGACGCATAACGCAAAACAGTGAATCACCATCAATACCACCATGAAATAGTCAGTGTGGATCTTCCTAAAAAAACCAATCCGGTAATTCTTCATGATGCTGTTAGTCATTGATTGTTGCGAAGTAAGGCATTATTGCTGCTTAGTAAAGCCTCTAATCACATCTCATGTCATCACCGGCGTGGGGCCAGTATTGAAATTATCCACGGGAGCTGCAGATTACCAATCATCACCACTGTTTTCGCTAGTGGATGAATATTGTTGGCCGATCAATATTGATTTTCTCGACTGCCCTAACTATCCATCATCGATGTCTCTCAGTGGTGATGGTGAATTCTTATTCATCATCAGTTTATCCATTGAAAAGCAATGCTGATGATGAGTGACCATGAGTGATGCTATTACCCTCCAGCAAACTAACCTGGAAGTGGAAAATCCACTATTTGTAATGGTTTCACCAATAAAAATGGTGATTATCACTTTGATTTCCCAGGCCTTGCGCTCGACCAAGGTCATGAGTACTTCATGCCGCCGATGAAGGACGGAGCGGAGGTTTTCACCGTTCATAGGGGTGGTCATTTATGCGCGACAACGTGGTTGCCAAGGGGGACAGCTTGTTGACCATGTTGGTATAGCTAGGGCAACTACCAGCTATGGCAGATGATGCCACTGGGGATAGCAAGCAACAACAACCAGCCCAACAACGATCAACAAAAATCAGGTTGTGTTAGCGATGCTTGTGCTAAAGGCTTCAACCTAGTAATTACTAACCCTATAGTTAGTACTAGCAACGAGGCTCAATTTGACGATGTTCGAAGGACATAACCATAGGATAACAGATAACAACTAGGATTTGCGGTACTCAAACTGCAACTTTCACTGCAAGCAACTAGTTGTCATTTGTTTCCTTCACTCGCATTTCTTAGTCAATGATTACAGTATTTACATTGCAACGATCACTACTCATGTGGTCCACCTAGCCAAGAGTGGTCCACCTCCCTGGGCGATCTGATAGTCCAAGAGAAGCCATCGATGGGGGTCACTAGGGCACTGCGCAGGGCCACTGAGAAACGTCGTCGTCACGCTTCGTGGTGGTCCACTCACCGTCCTTCATCGCTACTAGTGCTGAAGCCGAAGCCACTTGCGGCATTAGCCAAAGCTGGGCTTGACAGGGTGGTATAGCTTATCACTGACCTCCCCCAGGACAAGCGCCGTCATCACGACTCACGCGTAGCTTGGAGTTGAGGCCACATCCGGGCTGGGCCTGGCATAGGCAGGTCATGGAATAGCCATGATTTAGCCGCTTGAGAATGAGGGCAAGCAATGGTAAAATGATGGAGTTACTCATGACTAGGTTAGGAAACAGGGGGTATACCACAATGGTTAGCTTCAGAATAGGCCTGATGGGGTGATTGATAGATATTGGTAGAAGTATAGAGACATGAATGTGTTTGCAAACGTATGTGATGGATTGCAATGACAAACGTAGGTGCCTATAGAATGCTCATACTTCTTTGCCGACCTTTATGCACAATGCATGGTTCGGAAGCAGTAGGCACATCTGTGTTCATGTAACGGCGATGGAAGGTGCGGCATGTTCACTTGTTCAATGCCTAATGGGCCTCAACGAGCTTGCAAAAGATTCTACCCACGAGGTATCGAGGTATGGGCAGATATGAGCAGCCCAAAATCATTTTCAAGACGAAAACTATCGAGAACTAAGGCTTAGCCGGCCACGGAAACCGGGAACGATTGCTGCAGGATTTGGGGAGCGAAGATCTGTGAGGAATCCCTTCAGGGTTGGAGGATATGCTCAGCACAGCTTGCTGCTTCGCCAGGTGGCCTGTGGCGGGACCTGGGCCTCCTGACGCGTGCAAGCTGAAAACTGTGCACGGCTAGAAAGGCGGGCCGTTCCCAGCTCGTGAGAAAACCTGGCTCATTATAAGTGACATGATTCGACCATCCCTGGCAAAACCATCCAAAACTAAGCATTAACATTGGAGTCCACAACAAAAAAGCTAGTGGGGGAAACGTAGATGATTCTCCGACAGCGATGAAGTTTCAGCCCAGCTCACTGCTTAGATCAATCACAGCTGGTGATCGACTTGCCTCGGGGGTACCAACCTGTCCCTCACGATTCGTGCTGAGTCCAGCCTTTGCGACTGGTGGTTCGTCTTCGGACTGACGCACGGAGGAACTGATCGTGACGCTGTTATAATGATGGTTTGCAATGGATCATCCAGACATGGCGCCGGGTGATGGTGAGGCACCTCATGAGGGCCACCAGCAACCCGGTGAAGCCAACCGTTGTTTACCATTTTTATCAGTGGTCCAAAATGATTCAAGATATTCAGCGATGATTCATGAATTCAAATCAGCCCTATGAAGGTGTATATAAATATGTTTTTACATGTTTTTACATATGTTCATATATAAGCTACAAATATTTGTATGTGTAAAAAATCATGGGGTAAAAGCTGCACACATTGATTGGATTTAATTGGGTCCTTTGATTGTTCCCCACCCTGTGTCATTTTCGAAGTCAGAAGCTGCCGACCCGTTCTGTGGATAATCGAAGCGTGGGATTCCTGTTTCAGCCAGGCATTGCAAGTACCTGAAAACATATTGTATATCGGTGAATGGCTAATGGTAACTAGTAGTGATGCTTAGTAGTGACCAATAGTGATGGTTACTAGCAACTAATAGGTTCATTCACAAATGTTTGATCACCAATCATGGCTGGCTAATGGAAACTGATAGACAATTGATGTTTAATCAATGGCTGATTAATTGGATAATTAACCGTTAATTAATGGTTACTTGATTGCTATAATGGCTGGTCAATCCAAGACAGGTGAATCTTAACCAGCATTTACCTAGCCACTATGCAATCAATGAGATTGATCTGCTGTGCCGATTGGAATCCTACGAGCAACGCTTTTGCACGCAAAATTTTGTCGTCCGTTTGCGCAGCCCAAAAAAAAGGATCCACCGGGAATCCACCGGGTGACCGTCGCGGGTTCGGCCGCGGCCGGCGCAGGCGTTACGCTGTGTAGAGAAGCGTGAAGAAAAGCTCTGACAACTGTAGCCATCAGCACATCCGGTGGTGCGCGCAAGGCTTTCCTTGGTTCTGAGGATGAAATTGGTTCGGTCAAATTGGAAACCAAGAAAAAACCGCCATGACATGAAACTCATCAGGGGGAAGCAGTAAGGATTGGTGACTAGTAGATACACCATGACCAGTTTAATCAGTTGATTCCCAAATAGGAATGCACATCGAGTTGATGAGGTGTATTTGGTTGTCAAGGCTCCAGATTCTGCGTGCCCCTCCTGGGAGTGCTGACGACTCGTCACGGATGAAATTCGTTCAGAGCTTCGCCAGGCAGCCCCTGGGATCCCCTGCCTTCACAGCAACGTCGCAGTTCTCTCGTTTTTAGCAGGCGCAACACAGGTCTCGGTGGAGCGAAGCGGCGAAGCCTAGTCATTTGCAGATCCTTCACCTCCGTTCACCGCTAGCCTCACCCCATCACCGCTGCCAGTGGGGACCTGGTCGAATGTTAGGGGATTCGAAGGATGGCGCTAAGGAAATAGGGGGAGTGTCATGGCCATGGTCGCGCCGTTTGTTGACCACGTTGCGACGGACTAGCGGAACCTAAGGTGCTGGATGCTGCTGGCCATCTATGAACCACCGTAGCACCATCTTGGGGTCAAGATCGAGTCCTTTTTTTTTCTTCTATTGAATTCAGGCTGGTTGTTGGGGGGCATCATCATCATCATCCATCATCATCATCATCATCATCATCATCATCATCATCATCATCATCATCATCATCATCATCACCATCATCACCATCATCATCATCACCATCATCATCGTGATCATCACCATCACCATCACCATCATCATCACCATCACCATCACCATGACCATCACCATCACCATCAGCATCATCATCATCATCATCATCATCATCATCATCATCATCATCATCATCATCATCATCATCACCATCACCATCACCACCATCACCACCATTACCACCATCACCATCATCACCATCATCACCATCATCACCATCATCACCATCATCACCATCATCACCATCATCACCATCATCACCATCATCACCATCACCATCACCATGACCATCACCATCACCATCAGCATCAGCATCAGCATCAGCACCATCATCATCATCATCATCATCATCATCATCATCATCATCATCATCATCATCATCATCACACTGCTTTTTGCATGACTATTCGGGTGGGGAGCAGCTTTGTTGAAATATAGCCCCACCTGCCATTTCAACATCATTTCAAACCCAATATTTGCAATGAACACTATTCTTCATCATCATCATCATCATCATCATCATCATCATCATCATCATCGCCATCATCGTCATGATGCTCATGCAGTTTGTTGTCCGGGTCACCGTTGTTTTAATCAGCCATAGTGATCCATCAAGAGCCCTTGCCAATCCGTTCACCTCCATCAAATTACCATCTTCAACCATGAGTGACATCAGCCATGCCATCATTCATCATCATTAAACAACATCAGGAACTACCCCAACTTGCACATCAGCTCGGGTTCCAAGAGGGATAGAAATCACCAGGAGTATAACTATAACTGTGCGATAGCTGGCTTGTACTCTATGCAGCTCTGGTTGACAACCGCCATCACTGGGAATCCAAGGTTCCAAGGGTCACTAGGGTGTTGATTATTCCCTACATATTCAATAATTAACCAGCATTAACCCTCAATTATCAAACCATTATCCTTCAAGTACCCATAAGTTTTACCACTATCAGTCATTAAAAATAATGTAGAATTAGTTAACCACTATTAATCACAACTTGACCACCAAATGCCATTAAAACCATCATTATCTCACCATCAATCTCTACCAATCAGCACGTGCAACCATGAGCCATCACCACTTGACCATTGCAACCCACCATGCTGA